>JAPYZE010000182.1:0-55935 GCA_030522805.1 Leptomastidea abnormis | reverse complement strand
ATATATATATATATATTGTGTATATATAGGTATATTATGCAGAATAAAGACACGTACATGCTGTTGAGGTAGCCTGGAGTTCCGTATCGTCGAACTCCAAATTTGGTTCGTAATCGTGAAAATCTGATAGGCTTGGATATGGATCCTCGCTTTCATTGTTTACTGCTGAAAGCAAAATGTAAATATAGTTTATGTGATTATTATTTTTTTTTATTTTTTTATTTATGAGGAATTGTACGAATTTTTTTATTGATATGATGATATGTGTGATTGATTTTTGATATAATTTGAATTTTTTAAAAATTTGTGTTAAAATGTAATTATTTATTGAAGTGCAGATATATAGTTGAATAAAAGATTCATAGATGAAATAATAATATTGAGAGAAAGAAAGCTTGCTGTTAAAAATAAGAAAAATTATTAAATTATAAAACTTTTTTAAAAATACTCTAAATGATGAATTATAATGTTTAACTTGAATATTTAGTCAAAAGATTATCTAAAAAGCCAACAAATTATTTATTCAGACACATAACTACGTAAGCAATGCAATATTTGTCCTGAAAATGTACGTCATACTTTATGCCATTGGAATTCATAATTAAGCTATTTCAATTATTTTACTCCTAAAATCCTTACAGCTTTGTAAAATTATTAATTAAATATAAATAAATAAGTCAATTAAAAATAAAAAAAATTACAATGAAATTATTGACATAATATTTTAACTATATTAGAATGAATTCCAAAATAACATAAATAACATGCTAAGAATATAGGTATTAAAAATAAAATAAAAATATTTAATAAAATAAATTATTAGTAAAACAAGAATAAAATTTACAAAATCAAATCACAACTTCTAATCATATACATAGTCCTACTTATAAAAAGAAAAAAAAAACATTAACTAAAAATATTTTTGATCTTATATAATAATGCTCACATTGCAAAAAAAATTTAATCAGCGAACAATCAAATATCAATCCGTGTAAACAATCGATCATCCTGCGTCTTGCACGTGCCCTTCCAACCTTACTCTATATACTCTATACCACTTTAAAAACCTTGTATAAGGTACTGTATATAAAAACATCAGCTGATTCAACTCAACAAAAAATATGTAAGCTGCGATCGCACCGTTTAACGATAATCAGCATCCACAAATTAAAAAAACACACAACGCATTTCATAAGGAGAGAAAAATCCCATGAAGAAGCGAAAGTTATAATATATAAATTTCCCATATACATATATACACCGAGTAGATATATTATTCAGCGCGTGCAGCAGTCTTTAAAAAAAAAAACGAATTTAAAAAAAAAAATACTTGTTATAAACCAACGACACACCTCGTACCACTCCCAGTACTCGACTCCCAAGTTTCTTCTCTTTATCTTTCTTTACTCTTGCGACTTTTCGCGGTCACGCAACAAATAAAAAAAAAAAAAGAAACAAATATAAACGGTGTGTATAAGTACCGAATGGAAAAACGGGTACCATAAGGCAGCAGCAGTAGCCGTCAATGAAGCTACTTATATTATGATGGGTGGGAGTATAAGGTGTTCATATAAAAGCTCAACGTGTGTGTCGCGCATCTCAACAAACTTTTTTATGCTATGGGCGTGTGTTATATGTGAGGTATATATAGGTATAACTTCCGGTCTATCTCTATGGATCTTAAAGGCATATGCACGAGACGATTGGCACGTTCGCAAGTTCCTGCCTATCTGACTTTGACTATATATACGTGAATGGATAATATATATACATTGGTGGTGATGACGGTGGTTGCAATACCTAAATCTCTATGGAGACTTTGTGGGGTGGATTTTAACAAAAAATTGATACGGACTGCAGAGGCTGAATATCGGTACCTATATATTTTTTTTTTTTTTCGACAGAAGTAAAGGCTGAATATTTTAACGCACGGAGGTCAGGATTATATTATACTTGATTCTGCGGATCTTTCCTTATCTGTTATAAACCAGTGAAGTTTTTATTTAGAAGGAAAAAAAACAGCGTTTACACGTATGTATACGATATATGTGTTGAGATCATATATATTTATCTTGCTAATTATTTGCTGCAGGCTTCTTTTTTATTTTATTTTAAGCTGCCAACGTAACTGACAGTCGGAGATGAAGATTTCGGGCTGAGAGAGTTAAATTGAAGCGTGCTTTTACTTTCCATTACTTCTTCTTTTTTTTTTTAAAGTTACTTTAGATGT
This sequence comes from Leptomastidea abnormis, assembly GCA_030522805.1. Classification (NCBI taxonomy): domain Eukaryota; kingdom Metazoa; phylum Arthropoda; class Insecta; order Hymenoptera; family Encyrtidae; genus Leptomastidea; species Leptomastidea abnormis. The sequence continues at coordinate 53,705 of JAPYZE010000182.1, read as the reverse complement.
ATATATATAAGAAAGAGAGAAACCGGTTCGAACTAGGTATCTTTTGCTTTTAATAATATCATTCGCCAAAATAAATCGTTATAAAACAGGCACCTTTAAATTTTTTTTTTATTTTTTAAATAAGCTAACAAGAATTATGTAGATAAATTTTAATTTTTTTATTTCTTTTTTTCTTCTTAAACTTCAAGTATGTTTATTCTATATTTAATACCATTTCTCCTATTTGATGCAGATAACGCTTAATTTAATATGCAGTTTTTTTTTGAGACGATAAGAATTACGATAAGATAAAGAATAAGAAAGTGAAATTGAAGTAGGTATATGTACGTGGGGTGTTGATATATTTTAAAACGATCATTTTTTTTCTCTTTTTTAATTATTTATAATTTATTAAAAAGGTGTAAAATTAGATTTATTAAAAAACTGTAGCCATTAAAATTTTCAAAAAAATATATTTAATATGTAAATTTTATCGTGATAAGTATGGAAGTGACTCACTCGATGTGTGGATCATGGGAAGTTACAAATGCTTTGTTGTGAATCAGTTTTAACTTCGCTATGTGTCACTCAATATATCCTACTTTTTAACCTTTTAACGTTACATTTTATGCTAAACTGTTATTCATTTTATTTTCATTTTTAAAAATAGCACATAAATAGACAAAATATTTAATTCGATAAAATATATGTCTATATGAACTTTAATTAATTTATCCCAATTTTTTATTACAACACACATCGAATCCGCAGACCAACAAAAAATTCGAGTTTCAGAAGTTAATAAATCAGCTAGTATATTATAGCCTACCCCCCAAAAAAACGACAAATAATCGATAGGCTTGCAAAAAAGAAAAAAAAAGAAGAAGAAGAAAGGTAAATAATTTATCGCGTTTGTCTCGACCGCACTGACGGTCTATTTGTTAACAAACAAAAGAAATAAAAGAAAATCAAAGAATGAGAAAAAAACCGACGAGGTACCTATATAAAGAAGAATTCAAGATTCGACAAAGCAATTTTCCAGGGCACAATAATAATTGGATCTCATATTTACCCAGCATAATGTAAAAGTTCACGTGGTGTGTATTATATATATCTATCACGCAGCCACGCCGTCTTCTATATATCTTTCAGAACACCTACTTCTTTTTTATAACACTATACATATATATGTGAACTCGAACTGCTATACTCACTCGAGGGCTCAAACAATTAAAATTGATTTTAGCATTAAGTTGAAAGTATGCGCTTCAAGATAGAGAGACATACATACGCGACTCCCCCTTCTCACACCCCCTCCCCACTACATACATGTACATCGAATTATTATATTGCGTCGAATCGAACGAGTCACAGCAGTATAGTAAAGTATGGTAGTAGGTAGCAGCTGTTGTCCCCTCGACCCGAAAAATCAGAATCACGAAAGCAGTAAAATCCCTCGAGAGTGTAATGGAGGACAATAAAAATATTTCTATTCTTTTCTTTGACTTTATTGCTCTGTTTAGTTTGCCACGATTATATGATTATCATAATGAACATGGTGAGGAAAATATAGCGTTATATATTCATGAGTTAGCGACTCTGTCGTTATAAGACTTTCTAAGATTTGATACTTTTTTTATTGTTTTTCCAGTGACTCAAAAAAAAAATGATTAAATAAGTAAAAAAATACTGTTTTGGTTAAATGAAAAAAAAACTACTTATTGCTTAAAAATTATTGAGAAATACTTATTGTAAGGCAAATCAATTATTCTGATTAGCTTGCATAAATACTTTGTGCAATGATGATCATAATAGCGTAAAAGCTGTGGGTGAACATAAAGAAAATAAATTAAGAGATTTGCAATGAACTGTAAGAAAACTTATTACCATAAATTATTTCAAAACTAGTTTGTAATCAATTTTTTAAATCTCTTTGTAGCATGATAGATGTATGTAAATTTAATTCTCTCTTTATGATAGCTTTTACACAATGATCTAATTTCCTTTTTTAGCATAACAAAATGAAGTTGTTAAACTTTATGTATTCTTGTAAAGTTTACTTTTTATTTATGTTTGTTATACGCTTGAAAAAATAACAAAATCTTCTGACAAAATAATTTATAAATAATTTTGAAGGCTGTTTTATTGTGTTACTAAAAACTTTTTTAGGTATTATTGATTTTAAATAATATGTTCTGGTAATACTACATCATAATTATTTGGCATTGGTAAAAAGAATTATCAAAACCTACTGAAATTACAAAATTGATTGTACCATTGGCATTTGTGAATTTGCTTTAGGTAAATGGATACACACATTTCAAATACTAATAACGTATTCAATTAGAATTCCAGTATACTTTTTATCTTGCAAGATAAATGCTACAATAGTAAATGTAAAATTTTTACAACAAATTTTATAAATTCTACAACATAACTTAAAAAAAAGTATTATATCACAGCATCAAAATAATTCTTTGATTATTTAAATATAAAAAAAATCCTAATATAGCGTTAGTCAGCAAAAAATCTAAAAGCCGTGTCATTATATATTTTTTACAGCTCTCAGCGCACATGCATCACTAGTAGCAAAGCATTCAACATACTGCTTATTACTATTCTCAATGTCTTTCTTGAGCTGCAGCTCTTTCAAACAAACAATTGTCCTCTATTACCAAGTAGATGCATGAGCTGAGCTTTGCTCATTCACACATGAACTTTTTAAAGTACAGCTGGTGTTTTCATTGATAACACATGTTCGAGAACAGGAGTTCCTTGAAAAAGCTGCTTAGCACACTTTAGAAAATCATCTTACTCCAGTCTACATTTTTGCTACAAGCCTAAGTACAATTCAAAAATCACCTGATGAAACCCTACTAGTAGTAACTGGCTAGTATACAGCCAAAAAAAATAAGCATACATCTATCTTGGTACACATAAAAAAAACAAGCAAGTCGAAGGTCATCTACCAAAGCTGAACAAGCCAAACCAAACATAGTTTCATAAAAAAAAAAACTCTCACCTGTCAAAACTTTCGCTGGGCTGAGCGTAGGCTGATAATCGGCTTCCATGTCTCAAAGGAGCGTCAAGGCTAGCCCCTCTCACTCTCTGTATATAGGCACTTCCTTATTGTTGGATCGTCAAGCGAGATATCCGGGTCGGATTACAGATGCTGATAAGCCCCAGCTGCGAGGGTGGCAAGCAAGCGCGCTCAGGCAGTTGCTGCTGCCACTGGCGGCGCTCGACCGTTTCGCACTGCTGACGACGACGACGACGACGACGACGACGAGAAGGAGAGGCCGGACGTTGACGTTGACGACGTTGACGACGATGATGATGAAGGCGGGCGGAACAACGTCGTCGTCATGATCGCACGAGCACGCGCGACGACGACGACGCGGATGCACTCGCGCGTATAATGTATTAAAAAGGAGAGAAAGACTGTTAAGTATATTCTAAGCTGACGAAGTAGACGATAAACGCGGGTTCAACACAGCCACCGAGGAGGAAAACACGCACTAATCTCTCGACACTTTATCGAATACAGCAGGTTTATAGGCTTAAGAAATCAAGCTCTCTCTTCTAGATAGTCCAAGAGTCTTAGTTTTGGAGTACAATGTTAGCCAGCACTAACAGTCAACTCCCCTTTTTCTCTCTTCCTTAATACACAGCAGCAGCAGTAGCGGCATATGTATTATCCGCTCTCGCGTTTGTTGTATCACTAATACACAAGTACTACAGTAGTACGCACTTCCCCTCTCTCTTTGAGAGAGAAACACACTACTGCTGAATTTTGATCAGCTCCCAACGTTTTCTTATTCTCTACTTTTACAGCACTCTATGATACCTATATATGTACTTTTCTCTCTCCACTCCTCTCTTTTTATATTTTTGATTATATATAAATATATGTGTTGGTGGATTTGTAGGTGTGTTTTTGTTGGTATAGAAACGGAGCAGTACAAACATTCTCTGCTCGACCGGCTGCTGGACTGCTAGCTTTTTGATGCTTTCGCGGCCACCGCGCGCGCGATGTGACTTTTTTTCCTTCGATTGGCGAAGAGGATGAACTGAGCGCGCGAAAGAACAAAACGATTGTTACTTTGTCTGCAGCAGCTGATTAACAATTAACCGACTGTATAATAACAAGAATTGTTGTGAAATTGTTTATTTACTCTTTTGTTTAAATTTTATTTTGATTCTTTAATTTGGCATTGTAATTAAACATTTTTTTCTTTGAAAATGTTGACTTAAGTATATCTAATTTGAGGATAGAATGTAGGGGTAAAGTTTATGTTAATTTTTCATGTAAAGTCATCGATATGGCGTAGTTTATATCTATCAATCAATTTGTGTACACGAGCAGCAAAGGTGTTATTTTAATAAAAAAAAAAAAAATATGTCGAGTTTAGAGAATTTTAGTGAAAAGAGGTGATTAAAAAGACCTCGTAATTTTATTAAGTATTTTATACTTGCATAAAACATTTAATCTACTCTCTAAAAAGTTGGTAAATTAATTAACATTTGATAGGTTAACTTTTGACTTTACCCTTTTTACTCTTTAATTTATTGTCAAACAAAAAACTGTATGTGTACGATAATGCGGAGATAAAGTGTAATTATAAACAGTTTTTTACAATTGATTATTTCACTTATAAATTCAGATGTCTAAGAAATACAAAAACAATTTACAGTCCAATGTTTATGTTGTGTATGTGCAAGTATTCGATTTAAATTTAAAAAATTCATTGTTTATTTTTATTATTTTCATTTATTGCTCCGAATTTATTTTTTCTCTTTTTTTGATAAGCAATTTTAATATAATTTTTAGCCTGAAGGGGGCGTATTTTTAGACTGTTTTTTTTTCGTTTATAAATTTTAATCCCAAATCATACACATTTTAATGATTTCGTTTAAAATTGTTTTGTTGACGTGTTGTACTTTGAACCTGCCGCAATATTGACGCGTCTTTGCAATTTTATTTCACTGCAACAAAAACATCATCATTCCATGTAAAACATTATATACACCTATCAGTGTTAAAACTTATCGATAACAATAAAAACAGATAAAATAAAATTTATAATTATTTCTTTTTTTTTCTTCTAGACAATAGCATATGAAGTCGAGAGGAATAATAATAAGAAGATAAGAAACGAGGCCGAGAAGAATTAATAATGTAAAGTGTCTGGACGAATAAGTATGTATTGAAATTTGTACGTTGTTTTTTGAAAGCTTGTGATAAAAAAGTAAAGATATCTTAACAGTCATTTTTACATAACAAGATAATATAAAAGCAGAAAGTTAAAGTTGAAAGAAGACAAAAGTGAGGTTATGTTTATTTATTGTAAAGCGTGAAAAAATAGACACGTCAATCAATCATGACACCTGCGCAAAATGTTAATACCAATTCACGCTAAATTGATTATTCTTAGAGAAAAAAAAAATATTTCTTGACGACTAGTAATACTATTTATCTATCATCAATTCATCAAGCTGTGATTAAATTTTCCAGTACCTTTAAGTGTGAAATTTTAATATTTATATAAACTTAACAATGTCTTTCGTAAAGAAGATAATTTACTGGCTGATAGAAGTAGCTGCGTTCCTAGCAACATGTTATCTGTTTTTGTTGTGTTTATATCCACTGATGATATTACTAGTTATAAAAATGTTGATTACAAAACGACATGATCCAGAAAAGAAGGACAATAACGAGGTCACAGTGGGTATTTTTCATCCGTACTGTAATGCAGGTGCAGGAGGTGAGAGGGTCCTTTGGTCTGCTATCAAAGCAATTCAGTCAAACTATGATAATGTTCATATATTCATATATACCGGTGATTTGGACTATGACAGAGAAACTATTTTGGCTAATGTAAAGAAAGTTTTTGATTTAAAAATGCAAGATAATATCAACATTGTTTATTTGCACAGAAGAAAATGGGTAGAAACCAAAATGTATCCAGTGTGCACGTTACTTGGACAAGCCATTGGTTCAATATGGCTTGGCATGGAGGCTCTGTCCCTTTTCAAACCAGATATTTATATTGACACCATGGGCTATGCATTTACTTATCCTTTATTTAAATATCTTGGAGGCTGTAAAGTTGCATCTTATACACACTATCCAATGATTTCAACAGATATGCTAAATCTTGTATCTCAAAGATCTACTACATACAACAACAGACATGTTATAGCGAGAAATCCAATTCTATCTACTTTGAAGCTTGGATATTACAAAGGCACTGCATTTTTGTATGGTTTAGCTGGGAAAACTGCTGATATTGTAATGGTCAATTCATCATGGACTAAAGATCACATTAATTCTATTTGGAAATGTCCTCAAAGAACTCATCTTTTATATCCTCCTTGTGATGTAGATAATCTTGTAAAATTACCGCGTTTAAGCGATGAAGATAAAAATAATGAAACTCGTATAGTTTCTGTAAGTCAGTTTAGACCTGAAAAAAATCATGCTTTGATGATAGAAGCTATGACTAAAGTAAAATCTTTAGTTGATGAAGAAACATGGAAAAAAGTGACACTAGTGCTAGTTGGATCCTGCCGTAATCAAGATGATGAATCATATATGCAAAAATTAAAAAATTTAGCTAAATCTTCAAGTGTAGAAGAAAATGTTAAATTTAAAGTTAATATATCTTATTCTCAGCTAATTTCTGAAATGCAACAAGGTACTATTGGTATTCATGCAATGTGGAACGAACATTTTGGAATAAGTGTTGTTGATGGTTTAGCTGCTGGACTTATAATGATAGCAAATGCTTCTGGCGGACCTAAGAATGATATTATTGACACAAGAGACAAAACAAGAAATGGCTTTTTAGCTAAAGATGTTGACGAATATGCACAGACCATAATATCTATTTTAAATATGAACACTGAAGAAAAAAATGGAATTAAAAATGCTGCTAAAAAATCTGTCAGCAAATTTTCTACCAAATGTTTTGAACAAGAAATACTTAAAATTTTAGAACCAATGTTCAAGTTAAAACAAAGATAAAGCACTTATAAAATCTTTATGAAACAGATGTACATTTAAAAATAAATTTTATATTTTAAAATTATTTACTTGTTTTTATAATAGAACACCCTATGACTTATATAACAACAATAAAATATAGTAAATTAAAAAATTTATTCATTGTTAACTGTTGAAAAAAAAAATTGCTACACAATATTCAACATTTTTATGATAACTATAAACTTATGATTCGTATAAATTAAAATTCAGGAAAGCATACAATATATTTTTAAAATATGAACATATAAAATTTGTAAAAATCACATTTTTGCACCACAATCAGTCTTTTAAATAACGAGGTATTACATATTCTGTATTTGTTCCTCTGCCCTCAGGAACTTGAACAATTTTTTTATTCTCAAAACGAGAATTTCCCCTTCTTGAACTCACATGGTTAATAACCATTTGGCTCCAATCGCTTACTTTCATTGGGGAATAATCTCTTATTACACTGCATACAGCTTGGATGAACCAAGTTCCTGAAAAATTATTGCAAATATATAACAAACTAATAAGGATATCAAATTTTAATTTTTGCTATATTAAATTAACCTGTTGCTTTATCTCTCATTGCTTTATAATCTACAATTGTTGCTTGAAGCAAAAAGTACTTAATTTGATCTAAAGCTCTTCCCTCTGGTCCATCTGAAACTAGTTGGTCTTGAATGTCTAAATTATTTTCAACAACACCTACAAAATGCAATTTTTATTTTTAATTATTTTTATTCTCAATAATGAATAATTATTTTTTTACAGTAAATGTAAAATTGATAGCAACAGTTTTATAATTACAAGCTTTTTATTACATTAAATTATTATAATAAAAATGATAATAAAATCTATAAAATTATCTAAATAATTACACTTATTTTACCTAATTTGTTTCCTTGACATGATTGTAAAATTATGCACTTGAAAACATTTCTCAAATTTGAGCAACAAAATTTTTGTATCAAAGTGTCAATTTCAATGGAACTATTATCAGAAAATATTACAGCTCCTACAATAATTTTATTCTGTAATGGAATAAAGATAGATTTTATAAAAAAATATTTTTTTACCTTTGTATCCATGACTTAAAATGCATATAAAGATACAACTATAACTGGCATACATTGGCTCATGAAATTTATTTAACAATGTCAACATTTGTTCTGTTGTATAATTTAAATATTTTTCCACTTTAAATCCACAGCCTTTAAAAGTATTTTCCAAATTCTGTTCATCTTGCATAGACCCTTCTTTTCTTGAATCAACCTACATCAATAATTTTGATTCATGTTTATTATTCAAAATAAATTAATTTATTTATCAAAATACCTTAAATTGGCCACTTTTAAAATTTATTTCATTAATAATTATGCAAAGTCTTTTACTTTCATCACATTTGAAGTTTTTTAAATTTCCATCACTTTGCAAATGTTTGTTATCAATATTTGTATCAATTCTGTTTATTAAAGAATTATCTTGATCTGGAGAATCCGGAAAAGCTGAACTAGATTTCCAGTAATCAAAATTAAAATCAGGGGGAAAATTTGATAAACAGCCAATATTTTTCAAATTTATTATTAACTTATCTAATCTGGGATCTGAAATAAATTAACAAAATAAAAATATTAATATTATAAAAATTCATCTAAAATATTTTTAATTTTTGTTTTTATAATTTAATATAAACTTTTTTGCTTTAAAATGATTATTACTGCAATATTTTCTCTCAATAATTGAATTTTAAAAAGTTGGATACACTACTTTTATTTACAGATATGTAATCCTTTCGAATCCAATGTAAAATATACATTTCTAATCCAATATTATCCTCTAGATGAACTGGCGCAGACAATTGTTTATTAACTTCATCTATTAATTTTTTGGTGTCTCTTTGGTCCATTACTTGACACAGAAAAAATAAGCTTTTTACAACTTTATTTAAAAATTGTGTAACATTATGAATGTCATGAACATAATCTGTTTTCATAGCATTAATTTCATCTCTTTGAAAACCAAGTTTTTTAAGGATATTAATATTTCTTGTAATCACTAAGCTTTCTAATAACTTATCTGTCCAATTATTTCTTTTGCTTAGATTAGAAAAAGCTTTATGACAATCCTTTTCTAAAAGTTGAATTAATTCTGACACATTTGTATGATGGTCAGTGAACAAAAAAACGATTGAAATGATTTCATTCACACTTAAGTCTTGTATTATTTCATTTAAAACAGACTCGTTAATTCTTTCTATTGAACGAAAGTTGTATGTAAAAGGTTTCACAGAACTTGAAACAGCATCTTCAATCAATGCCATGATTCTATTAAATTGTGGTATCTAAAAAAACATTTTTTTTTCAGTTTGTAATAAAATTTATCATATGTATTTATTTAAAAGAGAATTTGGAATATTAATTTATAAATAAATTAATAAATAAATAAAAAATTATTATCTAATAATGAAAATATTCAAGTTTTATTCTAAAACTTTACAAAGATGTATTATTAAAAAATAGAAAAAATTTTACAATCATAAAAAATAGTATTTATGTACCACAAAAATTAATAATTTATTTATTTAAATATTTAGATAAAATTATAATAAAAATCATCTAAATGGTGACATCTACAAGTTTGTAAGATAAAAAATAAAAAAAAAATATACTTACTAATAAAAGTAGCAAATTTTTTTATTTATGTTAGATTTATATATTTTTTTAGAGGTTATGCATTGAAAGAGAATATTTTTTATTTATCAATTTGTGCTTATTGTAAAATATTTACTGTTGAATATTTTTACATTTCTAAAAGAGATAATAGGAATGAAAATAATGTATGCACACAGATAAAAGAAACTAAAACTACAGGAAACAATAAAAACTTGCTACATTGGCATTCCATGCGAATTTAAATGTGTTGCTTCATAAACTACTCACACACACTTCTAAAATGTGAAACATAAAACTTCATTTCTATATATATCAACGGCATAATGTAGTATCAACAGACAGATTAGATAATATCAACTTTTCTGAAGATGAATTTTTTTAAAAATTTCATTTAAATGTGATAATTTTTTTTTTTTATTACCATCTAAGTAATATAATTATAACTTTAATAATTGTATGAAATAGTAAAAAATTATTAAACAAACACAGAAAAATAATTGCTAAATACCAGTTATATTGATAGATCGAAAAAGTACTTATGCTATATAAATTGAATGAAAGAATATCATAAAATTATATTTTCTATTTTATTAATATTATTTTTTATTTACAGATTTTTTATAAATAAATAAAATAAATTTTTTCATTACATATTATTTATATGTGAGGATCATTTTAAAAATTTACATCACGTATGAATTTGAATTTTGAACTCATTTATCGGCTAAAGCTAATCCTTTTTACAATTCATATTCTTTAAATTGTTAAGCTAAAAAATAAAAAATAGTATTTTAAGTATGAACATACATATTAAAAACATTCTTTAAATTTAAATACTTACAAAACAATTACTTTGTTTTTCACTATTTTCTATATCTTTGCATACTTTTGCAGCTTCGAGAACGCATTTTTTCTAAATTTTTAAAATAAGTTTAATAAAATAAAATAAAATAGATTTTGTCTATAATAGGTAGTATATAATTTAATTGGAAAGCAAACTATGATATTTTCAATATTTTTTAATTGTTTAGTATAAATAACAAATTAAGTTTGGCCTTGACGTATTTATGTTTGTAACTTAATGAAAAAAACTATATTTTTCTTCCAGCTGCATTAGAAATTTTTTAAATTTACATTTAATTTCTTATTTTGATTTTGTATCTTATTTAAAAGAATTTCTTTATAATTTTTTAAATTCAAGTTCTATTGTGTGAATATACTAAAAATATCAGTAAAATAATTTTGATTGTAATTGAGTTTAAATGATACTTACATATATTTCCCCATCATCCCCCTGAAATATCAAAGACAATTTTTATTAATGCAATTTGTACAAATAATTAGCATATAGTATATGATATTATAATCAAGCAATGAGAAATAACTATACTCACGTTTACTAATATAAAGTAAGCAGATATAATAGCCAACCAAGCTAAGGCGTATGTTATTCTCAGCATTTTTAGTCTGTAATACAATATTTAGAGTATTTTATAATTTTAGCATAAATTAACTATTTTTGATTTGTTTCTTTAATTTTTAAAAAAAATGCTATTTTTTTCAATATGTCACTTTGTCACATATAAGTGTAATGAAAGTGATTTTTTTCAATAATTGTAAGAAATCATTAAATATGGTAATTACAACAAATATTACTAAAAGCAAATGATTTTTATTTAGTATATGAATAAAATAAATGAGTGTATGATGTACCTATATGCTCAGGTGACAATCACGTGTGTTTCAAAAAATATCGTTTTACAAATTTTAGTAATATTTTTTTTTTTTAAATCAGATTAATTAAAATACAGTTTACAAACTTGTTTTAAGATATTTATTAAAAAAAGAAAATAATATGTATTTTGTTAAAACGCTTACCTCTACTTTGTAACTCTAATATAAGAAATTTGACTCTTGATACTAGTATTTATATTTATTCACCGAGGTATTATTCACTTAAGATGTATGTACACAGGTGAATTTATGAAACACGTATATTAGTAATTAATATAAGATTATGAAAAATGATCAAATGAAACTTATTAAAATTATTTTGAGAAACTTTTGTATGATGAACAGGTGTCTTTTCCATATTTTAATGTCTATTTTATAATTTATAATTTTTATAATTACCGTCTTATGAAAATTTTAGATACTTGAAATAAGCGATTTAAATATGTATTTACTCTTTGAAATAAAGGAAAATTTTCTGGGAATCCATTATTGAAACAGTAAAATCATTAAGATATGATTTTCTATTATTAGGATAATACTTTTTTAAATTTTTTCATAAATTCAAGTTTTTCTGTAATAGTAATAATAATTGACTAACGGAAAAAAATTTATTTGCTGGATGCATAAAAATCGTGAATTGTTGCGTTTATTTTGCACATTCATTATAAAATTAAAAAAAATGCTAATGTATCCACTTCATACTTAAAAAAATGTTTTAGAAACATTTTATGACCTCAACAATATACAATGTATTTTATTCATTAAATATATTTATAAAATTAATGGATTTTAAACAATGTAAAGCGTACTTTAATTAATGTAAGTAGATATGTTTTATTCTTCCAAGAATAAATTTTAGATTTCAATATGATTTATCTGTATATTTAAAAAATAATTATATTCAGTGTCTGGAAATAAGTAAAATGAATAATAAAAGTGATCTAAATTTTGGTAAAACCGAAATCATGTAATGTTGAAGAATATTATTTACGTATCTGTAATTTTTTGGTAAAAAATATTGCTATAAAAATACGGTAATAAGAACACAAAGATAAGAAAAATTTTTTATAAATACCATTAACATAATAAATTTAAAACTTTTTGAATATTCGTTGAATATTTATAGACCTTATAATTTAATTAAGTTAAACAAGGAAAAATAAATGACAAATTTTTAATTTTTTTATATAAAAGCATTTATTAAAATTAGCGCAGTGGTGGTAGGCAACATAAGTAAAATGTTTGGCTATCATTTCCATGTTAGTTAGTAGTCTTGACAGTTACACTTAGTCGCACTTAAATTGTACGAATTTTACAATTACATTTTGACTGTGTAATATGGATTATTACATATGTACAAGTTTTACTTTTCAATTTATGCAAATTATTCATTAGTATTTACATACGAGTGCGCCCATATTTTTAATGTATAATTCAAAAACTTTCTAATGAGACTAACAGCGATTTGTATAAACTTTATTTTAGAACCTCTAGTTGACGAATTTTACATTAACTTCATTTTTTTTTTGCATTTGGGCTAAAATTATTTTAATGCTACTATTCCACAAAATGAAAAAAAAAGACTACTATGACTTTTATTCGTACGACTAGGTGTTTATAATTAACAATATAAATTATATAGTATCACAAGACAGCGGGATCAATATTGTTCGTTGTTGGGCCTGCTCTTTTTACGTTATATAAGTTACTTAAACTTTTAGCACAGTTAGCAATGATTAATTTAAATTCATTAGGCATACGGCAAATACATGTCGGGTATACGCAACGCGTAACGCTATCATATCTTTACATAATAATTTGTTTTTGATTCGACTGTCAAAATCTACGGCTGTAGACGGAAATAAATGGCAGCGCACTTATGAACAGTTTAAAAATATTAAAAAGAAAAATATTTAGTTAATTAAAATGTTTAAGCACTTTCTTGTTGCATGCAAAAGAAAGTATGTAAATACGAGCTAAAATAATTTTTCCAAATTTTCGGACGGTTTTTAGAAAAGTGCACACATTTAAACATTTTTAAGAATCTTTTTGATTTGTTATTATGGGCTAATCAATTCACTGCCAACGTTGTAAAATTTTTTTATACTTCTACTAACATTTTTATTTATTTTTATATATCTTCGGAATAAAATTCGATTTTCTTACATATGATTGACATCACCTACACATTTAAAACCAATGATTACCATTTGCCATCTTTTCTCGTTCAATTACAGTTCGTAAAAAATGACTATACAAGAACTTACTTCAAATACATCTTTACAACAATCAATATTATTATTATTATTATTCATTTTAGTTTTTTCATTCGTTATTTCCAAAATAACTATACCAGTCTCTTTCGTTAGCAAACATAAAAAATAGACTTTTCGCTTTATCAATTCGCATAATTTACATATCACGCAGTATTTCGCTTTTTCTCAGCTTACATATCACTCATCAAAAATATGTTTTCTTTCTCTTTACACACTTGTAACTCTTTTACCCTCTACCGATTGTGCACGTGGTATACAATATATTTTAGGCTTTAAAGGCCATAATATTTTTTTAATTATATTTTACACACATGTAAGTTAGTATAAATTTGATCGTCATGAGCATCGTACGATTTCCGTCGCACTAATCGGTGGCGATATTTTACATAGTACCGTTTTAATCGATGACTCACAGAGACTCGTACTTAACTTAAATTCGGTCTTTATAATTCATTTATCGTATAGACCAGTAATAATTAAAAATAAAATAATAATCGCTCAAAAACGCGCACGTTAATAATGTATTGCAAAAAATACTAAACAATTATTTAAAAAAAATAAAATCGCTGCCCATAAAAATTATTTTTCGATTCACTTCTTACTTACATGTTAAAAAAAGCTCGTTAAGAGGACGAGTCATGCGTATTGCATTTTTTTCTGTACCTACTTACGACAGAATCTCTTCGATTTAAATTCGCGATGAATCGCAGCAGTTTAATCGCGCAAGTTTCGTTGGCCAATACTGTTTGGTATACTAAACGGAATATTTGGAGCCGCGTTTGTTTACAGGAGTCACTCGTAGACCCTTCGATAACATTTGCGTCTCCAGATCTCGATCCTCGTCTTGATACCTGAAATAATAAAAATGAAAGATAATTTTTTAATTGGTTGCTTGAGTAAATTTTTCAAACCAAAAATAAATAATTTAATAATTGAGCATAAAAAATAAAAATAATAATAAATAAAAAAGCTTTTAAGTTTGCTAAAATGCATTTCAAAACACAAGGCACAATAATATTTAAAACAAACAAAAAAAAGCGTGCTGAATATATAAATCAAAAAATAATTTAAAAATATAAATCATTAATCTCACGCTAATAATAATAAATTTGATTATTTCTAAGCTACAACTTTATCTTTATAAAAAAATTTATTATTTTTTTTTCGCTGTTACCAAATATATTTGAGTATATAGTGCCAAGATCAATTTATATTAGTTCCACTTATTTGAGTATTAATTATTATAAGTATATAATTTTTTTATGAATTTTTTCGGTGAACGATAAGCGCGGGCTTACCAGTTAATTTCTCAAGTGCACTGAGCGTAGGTGCATAAGTAAGCGAAGCCGTGCGTATTCTTTAATACCCTCTGCCCTTAATGTCATTTTTTATGTTTTCAGGATATTTTTCATTTTTTTTTTTATTTTTTTTAGATATTTTGAGACACTGCTTTATGTATATGTTTTTTGATGATTGAGGAATTATGTTTTGATAGTTATGAATTAACGCAAAGCAAATGTCTATGCGCTCTCATAGTTATTTAAATATATAAATAGAATTTGTTATGTTTTTATTAACAATATTTTTAGTATATAGTCCCCTGTATTTACACTAATTATAATATAATAATATGTACATTTAAAATATTTTATATAAAATCGTAATCAAACGATACATGTTATTAATAATTATATTTCAGATATATTTCTACAAAATAAAAAAATTTCAAAAAATAAAGGTAAATTTGAATCGCTCTAGATATGATTTGAAAACTAATTAATATCACCAAAATTTGTGACCAACATGATTAAATTTTGTACCTTACAATATAATCTTATTTACAACGTACATTGTGCATTATACTCGTATTTTAACTTAAACTAATCTAATAGTATAGTAAAAAATATATCATGCACTTGCATATAAAACCATGCAGATTAAGTTCATTTGCTAATTAGTATACAGTAATATTTTATTTTTGTAAATGTAAGTAAATATCATTTCATTATAAAAAATATTAAAAAAATACAAATTCTATAGTTCCTGTTTATCTAATAAAAAAAACTTAAAAGCATATAAATTGAAAAAACAAATTAAAGCCATGCATGAGATCTAGGCTTTGGAAGACGTCATGGACAGTGATGTAAAAACATTTTTTTAATCTTGAGATCGTTGCATTACTTTCAGTTATTCTTAATACTAAATAGTAATTTTGTACTCTTACTTTTTTTCATGATTATTAATTAATTTTTCTACTTATTCAATAAAAAATGTTTTCTATGCATAGAGAGCACATTTTACATTTCTTTTTCTTTTCTTTCAACAACAGCCAATATACCGTCATTAATAAATTTTTCAAGCTCATTAAAAAAATTAATACGAAAATCAATCGCATTTCGTTTTTCATTCAACGAAAAAAAAAACTATAAAGCAATTTACATCACTGCATAGTCGGATTTAAAAAAAGGAAAAAATTGATTCTCTTTGGGGTGTGACAAAGAAATCGGTAAGGTAATAGGAGAGCGTGTACGCGACTAGAATAGCAAGGATGATGCAAGTGTAGGATAGGTGGGGATCTCCATTTACAAGAGAGTTTGGGGAGTCAATATTGAGTGCAGTGAGTGTCGGGCAGGAGGGTCTACGCCACCTTTGTCGCTCCTCCTCCAGGAGGGCTATCAGCGAGTCGCGCTTAGCCACTATCTCTAACATTTCCGTAAGGATTTCCCCTTCTTTTTGTACGTCGGCGCTTGTTTTCTTCTCATCTGAAAATCATTTTAAATAACACAATATTATTATTTTTTATTACTTTTTTTTTTTAAATTGATATGCTTGGAGAAAAAAAATTCATTTCTACAGACCATCATCTGCCAATCTTTCGCGCAGTTCCTGTTGCAACCGCTCGTGTCGATCTTCCAGCTGGACTTCTTGTGCTCGGACCAGTAATTCTTTTTCATATCTGCGCAGTTCCGTTCTCTCTCGCATCAGATCGAACCATTCGCGTAATAAATCTGCTTCCTCTCGATCAGAACACTCTACAAAAATTAAAAATTGATTATTATTTTGATTTAACGTATGATAGTACGAGATGAAATTTTTATTTATAAAAATACATAATCCTCACCTCCTTCACCTCTTAAAGCTTTCTCAACACTGACACCACGACTTTCAAGCTCTCGTTGCTTAACTTCGGTTTCCTCTAATTTTCTTTGTATCTCTTGAGCCATTCTCAACCTGCGTATTAATAAAAAATAAAAAAAACACTTGTAATTACAGAATTGCGCTAATCTATCCTTGATTTTTGCAATTTCTCACCTTTTCATTTGGGCTTGTCTAGCGATACGTTTGGCAGTTTTAACTTTTCTAGGTATACTATTGCACGAGCCATCAACTGTATTCGAAGTTTTGTTAAGTTGCGAAATCGATAATGCGGTTGTCTTCGAGTCTTCATCCGTCATACTGTCATCTATAAAAACAGAATATTTCAATAATTAGACAAATAAAAAAAATTTTTTTTTAATAATTAATAAATTAATAGAACAAAAGTGATCTAACCAGAAACATTGGCAGGCATGGGGTAGTTGATTGGTGGCGGTGGCACTGGAGGTGGACTTTCAATCAGGAAGCTGCTTACACTTAACATACCCTCGCATACACTTTTCGGCCTCTTATCGAGCTGCGTATTGACTTTATCGAGCTGTAAATCATTAAATTAATTTAATTAGTTCATTTTGTTTAGTAATTTACAAGCCATATACGAACGACTTGTTTTAATTTCATTATATTGCACTGCAAAACTTTTACACTAAAAATCACTCGCTTGCAAGTGTTAAGTGTTCTCTACAAAAACTCGGATTTTTGTCTGTTAATAAAAAAAAAAAGAAGGAGACAGGGTTTAAGCTACGATCGTATTTCCGTAATAATTCGTAAAAAAACGAACTGCGGAAGTACAATTGGAGACTTTATTCACAAATGGGAGGATATGTTTGTATTTTTATGATTTTGAACGATGTTTATAATTTTTAGTGATATAATATAAAAAAAACGCCGTGCGCAATGCAAAACATTTAACTAAAAGGTTTAACTAATTAAAATAACGAACATTATTAAAAGTCAGTTGTTAGAGAAAAAATTCAAAAAACAAACCAATACCTAACGTAATTAGGCTAAAACTTTTTCTGACAATTTTTTTTTTTTTTGCTAAACACTGTATGAAAAATTAAAAAATTGTAAAATAATAAATTAATTTTATTTGCGTAAAACGTGTCAGAAAAAATTTTAGCTATCTACAATTATCAAGGGTAAACTTTCAGCACACACAAAATAAAATTTTTTTTTTATAAGAAGCAAACAAATTAAAGAAAGCATTAACAAAATAGTTTTGAAACTAAACATAAGAAGCATTATTAGTTTTTCGTCGTGTGATTTGCATTATAAAAAAAAAAAATTGCTGTACAGTGAATTATATACATGTAAAATAATTATTAATGTATTTGTTACGCTATTTTGCATGATGTTCTTAATATTGAGCTGTTTGTGAAAAAAAATTGTTTTATTTTTTATTTTATCTAAGAAAAAAAAAATTTGTAAATAGCCTGTGATATTATTATTTTTAAGTATTTTAAAAGAAATATATATTTAAAAATATGATAATTGTGCAAATTTTGTTACACACGACAAAAAAATAAGGCCTGAACTAAAAAAAATACCTGCAATTAAAAATAGCTAATTGAAGTATACTTGGAGATAGAGAGAGAGCAAATAATAAATAAAGTTTTTTTTTTGCAACGACTACGTATTTATAAATTGCTTACATCTGACCCATCCGAATACGATTTAAACAACTGAAACACGTTAAAAATAAGTTATAAACTTAATCTCGCACTTAAGCAGCCTTTTTTTCGATTGAAAAAAAAATTAAATAAAAAAAAAAAACAAATAATCTGCTTAACACTTGCGAATATTGTATCTGGCGAACTCCAAAGCAACAATTGGCACAAAATAAATTAAACTTTGACCAATAACCAGCTGCTTTGAAGTATTAATACATTTAAAATTATCAGAATAATCGCAGAAAAAAAAAACAAACCACATATCACCCTTACCTTTCCTTTTTCCTTAGATTTTGGCGTTAAACGGAACATAGAGAGTCGATTATTGCTACCATCCTTAGGTGGCGATAGTGAATCTTTGCGCTTAAAGAAGTCAGAGACTGCCTGAATAATACTTTTACGTCGTTCCGGATCTTTAGACTTTTTACTCTTATCGCGTTTTTGCACATGTCCGTCATCATCTCGAGGTGACTCAGCAGCCAGTAATTCATCAAGACTTTTTGCAGCCTGAGGTTCAGGTCCGTTAGCAGCACGTCGTGCCATCGCCTTAACATTATCCGTGCTCTTGCTGGTCTGAAGTTTTCCAGAGCTACCACCAGATCGATAAAGTCCAAAGCTATAGCGCTTGGCAGCCTTGACACCAGCATCCTCATCGGTTTCAGATTTAAGCTGCCGTCGAGCGACCTTTAATCTCAGTTCCTTCAGTCGATCTTCAGGACTGAGTCCAAGATCCTCATCGCTCTTGAGTCGTGCACGCGCCCGCGCGTCCTGTCGAGCTTTCTCCGCGGTCTTACGCGCCTCTTCGTGCTTTATTCGAGGTGGTGCTACCGGTGTTTTGAATAATTCCTGAGCGACGCCACTTCGGACAGGTGTCATGCGTTCACAAGATATCCTATCGTCCTCGGTGTTGTTGAATACTGTTGCTCGGTATACAGCCATGCCTGGAGTTTCATTGCCGTTCGCAGGACTGATGACTGGCGTGACTTCGGACGAAGGTGTGGTGCTAAGATCTGTAGGTGGTAGACACTTGAGTGATGGACTGCTGGGCAGGTTGGTGAAAGAGGCTGTACGCGCAGCTCGTTTCGCGCGCTTTTCAGCAGATTTTTGCTTTTGTGCCTCAAGCTTGTCCATTAGCAGATCCTGAATTAAGCTTTTCTGTTTACTACGTTCGCGCGTTATTTCCTCCAATTTTCGTCGTGAGGTTGTTGGCGAGTTGAAGCCGTTGTTTAGGCCTGTCGTTGAGATAGAACCTTCAGCTTCTGGAGTTTTAAGTTCAGGCTCGGGTTCTTGCTGCTCAGACTCGTTTACGGATTCATAGCTACGTGCTAATGATACTGTCGTTGCTGGTTGATGTAAACTTGCGGGTGGTTTGTTTGTTCGACGTTTAGATTTTCTCACATCTATCGAATCTTTAGCGTGACTGAATTCGGCAATGCGCGATTGCAACTTTTTCACATACTCAAGATAATCCGTATTGTTTGAATCATCCGGTGTTTTTGGATCCTTCTCTAATGGTAATACTGGTGCTAAAAATTAAAAAAAAAATTAGTTAAATTAATTGATTATTAATTCAAAAATAATTAATATGTGTACCTGGTTCGGGTGTCTTGGTAGCTTCGCTAGCAGTCTCCTCGGCTTTATCGCTCGCCGAAGAGCATGCAATTAATTTTGACTGAGGATTCATCGGACTCGCTAATACAGTAACAACTTCGCTAGTCGTCGTATCCTCAGCAGGCTCAACCATCAGCAGACTATCCTCATCCATGGATAATGACATGAGATCCTTATTAACCGCATCAACCGCATTGTCATCTTCACCCTCGCAGCCAATCACCTTGATCTCGCAAGAAGGCTGAGCGGGTCCAGCACGTACGAGACCGTTAAGTCGTAATCGATCGCGTACGTCGTCCATAGTCACGGGATCAAATTCGATGACGTTGTCCTCGCAGCAGGGAGTCTGGGCATCCGAGTCCTCAAGCTCCGAGCTTGCAATGGGGGCAGTTGATGGTATTGCAAGTGTTGCGGGTGCGGTTTTGAAGTTAACAAACTCGACGTAGCCACGATTACGCGAGCGTGACAAATCCTTTAAACTGTCCTCCTCGAGCAAACTTTCGTTGTCTGTGTCCATAAAACCGATGTCTTCCTCACCGTTGGCCAATAGCTTCGATGCTATCGTGCTAGGTTGAAGGGAGGACGGATTGCGACGGCCATCGTCACCCATTAGCTCTTCCTGCGAGTAATCGAGTTCGATGTCGGTTAGATCTTCGCCGTTAGCCATGCGTGCAGCTGCTCGTTCAAGTGACGGTCGCTTGCCACCGATCTCAGGATTTATATCGTACTCGACGTCTCGTAGATCTGCGGATACCAGATCGTCACCATCACGTGCCCACTCAGAGAATTCGGTCTCGGTGTAAGCAGCGGTTGTCACGTCGTTGTCCTCCGAGTCGTCGTTTTTGCTGGAGCCACGAGAACGAAGGGAACTTGGACTACTACAGCTGAGGCTACGCCGACGATTTTGTTCTTGTGCAGCAGATTCCTGTAGTTGCAGTTGACGTAGGTGGCTGTTAACTGCCTCGACGGATGCCCCCGCAACGTTTGTTAAACCAATCACTGGAGTATCTGTCACTGGAGCACTTGGTTTTGCAACCGATTCGGGCTGTCTGTTCTCCAGCAGGTACGAGCACTCAATAGAATCCGGCTCGAAAGTCATTCCATCATCGAGTGGTTGTAAGTCTTCCCGATCTACCTGCTCATCTAACAACAAGTAACCGTCAGTGCTATGGATTTGCAATCTAGGTGGTGACAGATTAGCACCAGGTCGCTGAGCACTCGAGTCTTCCGCATCGTCGTCTGTCGATGATAATGAATCGCTATCAATCTCATCTGAATCCTCGCTGCTGCTACTACTACTGGTACTACCACTGCTACCACCACTTTCCCTGTCCTCATTATCCTTTTCTTTCTGCTCCAATTCCTTTTTGTTCTTTTCCCAATCGACCTGAGGGACAATAATTGACGTCTCGTGCAGTGGACTTCTAGGCCGTGGCACATCTTCATCGAGATTGTCATTGCTGGACTGTTGAGATTCGCCGTTACTAAGTTGTCGCGTCGTCGTAGTAACTGCCTCTTCGATGTTTCTTGTCTCGACAAGTGGTGTTGGTGTTTCGGCTTTTAAGGACATTATGTCCAGATCCTTGGCAGATTTATCTGACTCTGTAGGAGAGGGTTTCTCTTCTATGGTTGCTGGTTTTATTGACGATTTGGACGGTACGGAGATTGTTTGATTCGTTTCAACTTCTTTGAGGTTGCTCGTTTCCTTGATAAGATCTGGCAGTTGTACGTTCTTAACGTTCTTGTCTGAAGAAAAAAAAACAGTATAAAATAAGATACAAATGAAAATATACTTTGGTTAAAAAAAAATCGTTATTTTAAATAATAACTCACCGGCAGTGGTATCAATAGTTCCAGTCTTCGTTTCAAAATTAAAAGCCTTAACAGTCGGCTGAGAAAATACAGCCGAAGGTGACAAAGGCGAAAGTGGCGGTTGTCCGGGACCACTTAGCCTCAGTTTATTAGTTCCTTGTAAGAAAGCTTGCATCGAAGGACTAGGCTCAGGGGCTGGATTAAGAAGTTTTTGATGTTGAGATATGGCATCACTTAAGTTGCGTAATCGAGTATCGACGTTCGAGGTCGAACCGGATTTAACAACTGAACCACCGAGACCTGAACCACCAAGGAGGTAACGCTTTTTAAGTTCTAAAGAGAGTTTTGAGGCTATTCCTTCGGTCGAGTGAGTACGATTGAGGAGATAATCGCCTTTACGCGGATTCGTTATTGGGATAGATGAAAGTTGACGCTGGAGCTGAGGTGGTTGGATTGGTCCTGTGCTGGTTGTTGTTCGCGAATTTGTATTGTTTGCTTCTCGAGATTTTAGGGCGTTTGAGGCTTCGTTCAGAGCGTTTAGTCTCGATGTCTGCTGCTGTTGTTTCTGAAGATGAAATAATAAAGTTGAGTAACTTTTCTTTTTTTCATTTTTGATTAACAAATCAAAGAGGATACTTACAGATAACTGAGGCTTGCGATTAGTAGGTTGTTCTCCGTTACGCGCTATACTCCCATTAACACCAGGATTGATCACGCGACTTTTCACCTGGACCTTACGTGGTTCAACGTAATCCCCACGAGTTTTACGTACGTACGAGTCGTTTATCGTGATTTCAGGAATCTCGTGCTGCGTTGGCGTCGTGCCATCGTGTTCAAATTCTGAATCTGTTGATATTTCAGTGGCAGAGTTTTCTTCCTCGTCCTCGTCGCTGTCATCTGAATCGTCGTCGTCAGATGCGATCTGTGAATGATATTTTTGTAAAAGGTAAGTTTTTCAATTAATTTTTTATTCATAAATATCACATTTGTCGTTTTTATTTTTTTAAATTTGTAATTGGGTTAAGTAGAATAAAAATATAAAAAAGTCAAGAGGAACAAGTAAATAGTTCAGTATAAATATAAGTCTTAATTTAGATTCAAGATAAAAAAGCTGATGTATTGACTTAATTATTAACAAAATTATAAGGATACCCTTCTGTTTTATATCATTTAATTTTTATAACGCTTGCTTTGTAAACTAAATTTTGAATTTTTTTAAAACTTTGATATAAATTCAATATTTACATTTTTGTAAGTGATGAAAAAACAAGCAGAATGTAAAGAGAAAAAATTAAATCTCTATAAAATGTGAAATGTCAATAATAAAATAATGAATTTTGATATAATTGTAATAATAATAATTAGCAAGTCATTAAAACCAAAGAAGGTGATTTATGGAAATATATGGTAAACTTAATAAACACATTTAAATTATTCACCACATTTAAACAATTAAAAGTTACGAACTTGAAGGTTTGCTAAAACACTTTGTATAAAACAATTGTTTAAATAATATTATTAACACTTGTACACATAAATAATTAATAAATTAAAATTATAAAATGTTTTTAGTTTAAATATGTTTAAAAAATCTATAACATAGAAAAAGTAATTGTTAGAGATTTTGAGAATAACAAAAACTATAGTTATAAGACAAACGTCATTATAAAAATTATACATTTCAGAGGGCCAAATGAAGAATTTTATATCGATTTGCAGGAATATTATATATGAGTATGAAACTGAAAAAATTGCTTTTCTTTTTAATATAAACTATCGTATCAAAAATTTGAGAAATGATAATTGTTAATACTTATATAATGTAATAAACAATAAATTCATCGTTATAAAAGCACACACACACACACACGCACAAACAAAAAAAAATCTTAAGTACTTGCGTCCAGTATTATTATTATTTTTTAATCTTGTAAGAGCTGAAAGATTAATTAAAGTCATGGCTGGTGGTAAATAGAAATGATACATAAAATAAAATGAAAGAAGAAAAAACAAAAAAAATTTTTTTGCCAATTTTTTATGTGAGAGCTGAAGCACTTTGAACAAAGAAAAAAGTTAAAAAAAAAAAAAACACATACTCTGAGATTAATATTAAAAAAATTTGTAATTTTTTAAATGACTTTTGTTAGATAATATATATAATCATGTCGTATATTAGTTCACACGTTCATTCATAAATACATTATGTATCCTTTACCTTATAATATAATGATTTCTCTCTTTCCGGGACTTGCGTATTATATGTATATATGCATGAGTGCGTAATTTTATATACATATGTATAATATTAATATAAATTCTTTTTTTTTTAATAATTAATTAATAAAAAAAATAGTGGATATAATGTATGTATAGGTAAATCTCGCTAATCACCATCAGCCATAAATTTTTTTTTTTTCATTTTCTTTAACTTTTATTTAAATAAAATCTCACACAGTCTCTCTTTTGTGAATAAAATAAATATTAAAAGTAAACAATGCCATTTGATAAAAATAGTTTGTATCATTCTCAAATATAGTCACATCTTTTGCTTATATTCTTTATCGCTCGTCTGCACATACATAGTAATAATCACATATATACTCATCACTGGTACATTATATTATAAATTATAATTCAAAAAACGCTTAATTTATTTATACTCTCTAAATTTTTTAGTGAAATTTTATGTGTTTAAATCAACGTTACATTAAAAAAAAGTTCAACTTTATAGTAAAACGATAATTTTATATCCGGGTAGATTGACTAGAAATATCGTTTAATACACTTTTGAGTGTACTTTAAAAAAAAACATCATCTTATAATTTTCTCATTTAGAAAATGGTAAGATATAAGTCTAATATCATTATAGACTAGTATATAAAAATCTGTCTGCCTCCCTTATCATCAAACCACCATGAAAATAAAATTAAAAAATCAATTAAAAACAATCTCTTAAAGTAAAAAAAAAATAATAATTAAAACAGACCAGTGGACAATCTGTTACAGTATACCATCTGTAATCTAAAAAATCTCACATAAAAAAAAAAATTTAGAGAGATAATCATCATTATTCAACAAAATAACTTAAGATATCACGCATTTATCCTTCTTAGCTTGCTTTGATTCTTCAGGCTTAGCATTTCCATTTGCTTTCCTACGTGGAGGCAAAGGAGTATTGAGAGTCGAACGCGATGACGTTTCAGATTCCGAACCCGATTGTTTACGTAGTCTGATACTAAACGTTTTCCGAAGTTCGGATTTGTGAGACCGAGCTGGAGGTATTGGAGTTGATGGTTGAGATGCAGATTGTGGTCGATTTGGTGATGATGCTTGTGGTTTTTTAGGAGTTTCAGGAGGAGGAGGAGGAGGAGGGTTGATGATGTCGAGATGAGCGGTTGAATGTTCTGGTTTTTGGATTGTGCTGATACGTAAGGGTTGAATTTCACGTTGGTGAACGATTATTCGATTGATTGGTTGTTTGACTAGATTTTGTTTTGGAGATTCTTTGATTTTGTTGTTTGATGGTGAAGATGATGGGATGTTGGTTGGTAATTTTGGTAAAGATGAGTTGCTTGATTTTGCCACTTCAACACTGGAAAGTTTCAGGGGTGTAGTATAATCGCCGTTTAATGATTTGCAAACGTTTGTTGTTTGTTGATTGGAAGTCGAAGATGTAGTTTTTGACTTTTCATGAGGAAGTTGAGAAATATCTGGTATTTGTTTGCTGGGAATAGTTGAAGTTTGTTTCATTGCTTTATCAGTTATAATTTCGGATATTTTGAGAACATTATATGTTGGTTCTTCGGTAGTTATCAATGCCTTATTTCTCGTAACTTCGGGAACTACTTCAGAAAGTTGTAATTTTCTGTTAATTGGAGTTTCTAAAGTTTCATTTGCTATAATTTCAGAAATTACTTGTGGAGTTTGTATAATTGGAGTATCGATTGTAACTTTAGTTTTGCTTTTCTCTTGTTCTTTCAAGGTCAATAAAATTTTGTCGTTTAAAATTTTTAAATTAGCGTAATCTTTTGGTACTTTTTCTTCAATATTAAAATTAGTCATTTCGTTATTTAATTTTTCATTTTTATTATTTATCGGTGAAGTATCGACTAAACTTTTGTAGGATTCGTTATTCACAGACATTGATTTATCCGAATCAATTACACTTTTATAAGATTCATCATTTACACAAACTGATTTGTCCGAATCAATAAAACTTTTGTAAGATTCGTCATTTACAGACATTGATTTATCCAAATTAATTAAACTTTTGTAAGATTCGTCATTTACGCATATTGAATTATCTGGATAATCTTGTATTAATTCTGTAATATTCTTTTTAGATTCATCAACATTCACTTTATTTTCTGTAATCTTTTCAGGCACATCCTTCAATAAAAATTCATTTGTAACAAGATGATTTTCTTCCAGTTCTTCAAGATCATCTACAATAGATTCTTCAGGTTCTTCCTCTAATACAATCTCATTAATCACATCATTGCTTACAATGTCATTAGTTTCATCAACAATTAAATCCATTTCAGTATCAGAAGCTTCCGAAACATCAGAATCATCAAGATCAATTTTTACAACATGATCTTCAAACAAATTCACTTCAAAACTAGGTAGAGGTTCATTTATCTCTACCGATTTAAGTATCTCCAAGTTATTCTTATTTTGTTTTTCAATTTCATCAAATTCCCTTTCAATATCATCAATTTCCAAATCCTCATTAGCGAGTGCATCAAGAATATCAATTTCCACTTTACTATCATCAACTTTTTTCTTCTTATTCTTTATCTCCACTTTTTTATCAGGTCCATTTTTATTCTCAAAGTTTGAAGCACCAAAATATTTCAATATGTCTTTTTTCTCCAGTTTCTCATTTACCTTTGACTTAACATTAAGTTCAACCACTTTAATCACATCATCATTTGTTTCACTACTTATCGACGCTTGCTTCACCAATACTTTTTTCTCACTCTGCTCCTCTTTTTTACCAGCTCCAAAGAATCTGTTCATCTGCAATTTGGCTGTCTCAACAGCAAGTGGTTTAAGTGCCTCTTGCGCCTCAGCCTCAGCTTTCTTACGTGCTTTCCTTTGCCTCAACTCATTCAGTAGCATATCAAAAGAGGTCGGTGAATCGCTCTTAGGTTCCGGCTGTCGCGTAGGGGATTTCGCTTTTGGTACTACGAGCCTCGAGCTTTCGACAGGTTGATTATCGGGTGGTCTCTCGCTCGTCGGCGTAGGTGCGGTCACCATCAACACAGGACCCTCACTATCATTTTTGCTAATTGGCTGATCAACCTCCAGCCAAGTATTCTCTTGACTAGGCAGTCGTACACTTAAATGACCGTGTCCTGCTTCATCGAAACGCGACAAGTCTTCGAGCGAAGCGAAAGACAGATTGTCCGACATGAGAGACGAACGAGAAGAGCATCGGCTGAGCTTGGGTGAAGAGGATAGTAAATCCGGTAAAAGTACGCCAGTAAATTCATTGGAACCAGACGTTGGAGGTTCCGAACTTTGTTGACTATCCGACTCGCTTAATCGATTGGGTATCGCGTCAGGAAGTGGATTCGGACTATCGTTACTATTTTTTAAAACATGATGAAGATCGTCACTCGGCGCGGTTATTTCGATACGCGTAACGTACGGAATATCGGTACTCTCAGCCGCGACATTGCCGTTCGCTATAGCCATAACGTTAGAGGGTAAATTTTCGCTTGCTACATTAATCGCAATACTTGTTTCGCTATTAGTAGTCGTGCTAGGAGTTTTAGAGTGTTTCACCTCGGTCTCGGAGCCGGTCTCGGTGTCGGAAACTCGTGGTGGCACCTGCAGCCAGACTTCCTTCTTGCGTAGTTCACGTGCTCGTGCATCTTCCTCGTCTTCTGTTGCTGTTTGACTGTCCTCTTCTGCAAATTGATAAATTATGACGATAAGTATGATCAGCGTTGAAATGTTAAAAGAAAATTCTTTTTAATGGGTTTGTAGCTGTTAAATACCTGTACTCGTATAGTCATCGCTCGAGTCCTCGTACTCGTTGCTACCAGTATCGGAATTGGCAGCTGCCGGATGGGGGTGCGAGTAACGAAGTGTCCAATTTTTCGCCAACTCAAGTGTACCTTCTGTCGTTAAAGGCTGATCGATAGCCTCTTCAAAGACCTCGTTATCTTCATCGGAATCACTGTAAAATTAAAAAATTCAAATTATCAACAAGTCATTTGAGATTATCATTATAGAAACAATTATCAAATTTATAATTATTTGGTAATTTAAAAAAATATATACAATAAAAAATAAAACTAAAGCTTACCTCATATCAGAGATATCGTCGCTCGATCCCATCTCAGCAGCAGATGGTCCAAAGTTACGATCCGTCCACTCGTCCTCGTCCATAATACTTAACGCCTCCTCGGCATCTGACAAACCGGCAAGATTTTCGAATTCTATTCTTTCGGGTGTCTGACCGCGATCGAGTAAATCCAGACCTGATATACCTTCCACCGTCAGTTTGTTCTAAAAAAAAAAAAAAAAAAAATAAAAATATTACAATTAATATATCTCCCATTGAAAACTTTGAATAAATTATTTACAGTAAAAATATTCACCTTATCCGGAGACTTGAGATTATTAGACGATTGTGGTATATTTTCTTTACTCGCGAGTGGTACTTTCTTCCTATCTATCCTAGCTTTCATAGTACCAGGTAAACCAAAATGCTGCGTGCAGTAGAACCTTCCTCCGTTCTTATCCCTATCAAACGTATGATTACCTGCAAAGCAAAAAAAAAGAAGATTGTACGTCTGAATTAAGACAAATTTTTACCACCACTTAATAGTTGGCTATCTATTTTAAGTCGTCCTATATATTACGTAAGGGTGTAAGTTTACAGGGTAAAAATGAAAACGGTGTCTCTCTTACCGATCCGCAACGACGTCGAGCAGTACTCGCAACGGAAACAGCCACGATGGAATGATTTGCCCTCGGCTGTTAGTCGCTCCATTACGTAGACTCGCTTTTCGCAGAAGTGACAGGTTTCTGAGCCGCCCTGTGCTGGTAGTGCGATTGCAGCTTTTGAGTTCTGTAAATTAATGGTTTTTCTTACTATTATTTCAGTTTTTTATTTTATGATTTTGTTTTTTATTTGAGAGTTAAAATTGAAAGCGGACAAGCAGAGAATATGAGTGAGTTTTAATAGGTGAGATGTTTTTAGAAATTTTAATAAATAGGTACAGTAAAAGTAGATTATGCTTGCGGTGAAGAGTAAACTTTTTGAATTAGTTTATGTTAGTAGGATTACATAATTATTATATCTAAAATTTAGTCTTATTACATATAAATATTAAAATAGAATTATGATTTGTCAAGCTATTAATATAGTTATTTGAATTATTTTTTTAATTATTACAGATTTAGATTCAAGGATAATAATATAAAAAACTAAGTGTTTAATCAATATTAGTTACATAAAAGCTGCATTTTTAATGAATTATTCAATTTATATATTACCATAGATAACGAAAGAGCAATGAAAAATTTAAGAGCAGTCCAGCTTCAATAAATGTAAGATGTTGAAAACAAAAAAAAAAAAACAAGGGTACGTTTACTTGTTCTTTAATAGGGTGTTCTATTGACAAACTAAAGGCATTCAGGCGCGAGTTTATATTCATAAGATAGTCGACTTAATTTTTTTTCTTATACATTTTATTATCAATACTGTACAATAATTTTCTTTTTTTTACAGGTTCCATTACACAGTAACACTCACGTGCTAGATTTGAGCTTTTATTTCAATGAATAATATGTCAGCACTTTAAAATATCAGACTCTCAATAATAAAAACAATTTAAAGCTTATATTCCCTATTAATTAATAAAATCAAGTTTCACTCAATCAATTTTCTATCTAATAAATCAATTAATTTCAATGAATTAAAAAAAAATCTCGTCCTACAACTATCGAGCTTGCATAAAAGATGTTGAAGCTTTTTATGTTATTAATAAAAAAAAATTATCGTGTAACTAAAGAAAAGAAACTTATAAGCAATAATATAAGCTTCTGAATTAAAAAAAAATCATTAAAAAATAACGTATATGAATTTGTAATGAGATGATCATCAATGCAATAATTCACCTTCCTCACCCAAATGATCGTGTTCATATCAGTCTTAAATCGGCAGTGATCGCAAAAAATGCCATGATAATCAGACAAGAAAAAAAAATAATAATAGCAACGCGTTAAATAAAAAGATAGATAAAATAGATCATAATGATAGCAAAAGAGCGATAAGCGATAGAAGAAAAAAAAAAGAATAAAAGAAAAAAAGACTAGAGCGAGGCGTAGCAAACGCAGTACGGTGCGGCAGTGATTCGATCTTTCTCCCGCTGCAACTGCCAAAGAATAATTACCGATCTCTGGACCTTTGGTTGTTCGGCAGCTGCTGCAGCTTCCTGATTTTTGCTGGCAAATTGTTCGGCCATTGCTGAGACTTTATTGTGACCAAGTGCACCACCTTCTCTGATCTTACGGTCGATGTTCCTTAGCGTACTGTCGATTTCTGCGTATTTGCTGTCGGTCTCTGTAGGCTCGCGACCTTTTTTCTCCATTTTTGTTTGACGGGCTAGGAACTGTTTAAAAAAAAAAACGATGAGCGTTACTGTAAGTGAACAATTTTTATTTGGATGATTATCTTTTAAATTAGGATGAAATTTATTAACGAACCTGCTCTCGACTCCACTTTGGTACTCGTTCAACTTTGTCATGACGCACTGCTCGACTCATTTTACTTTCTTCGATTTTCTTTTCGATTTCCTTGACATTCCAGTCGGTTTTTTCGATTTTACCTGTAAATTTATACACAAATATTTGACGATATTAAAAAAATAATTAATTTTTTTTTCTAAGATATTATTATTATAATATTATAAAATTTCAATGCAAAATTACCGATAGCTCGTAGTAAGTCTTTAGGTTTCTTTTCAGTGGCTGCAGTACCTTTCAGCTTCTCTTCAATATTTTTTATCCTACCAGAAAATCCTTCGTCTATGCTACTTCGACGATGACCTGCATGAATTTTTGGTTCGCGATCCTGTAAACAAAAATAATTAACTTTAAATTATTTAACACTATTAACATCAAAATAATCAAATCAACGTAAAACGAAAAAAAAAGTGAAAAAACAAATAATGGCAAAACGTATCTTGTTATTTGCAAAACAACGGCAAATATTTGGTATAAATATATATATATAAGCTGTAAAAACAATGAGTAATTGTTATTATGTGAAAGTTGTTGAAAAAAAGAGAGAGCTGTAATTATGATCACTTGTACACAGAAAAAAAAGATTTTGATTTTTAAAAAAATCGGATACATAATATATTTAACGTTGACGTACTTGCATGAAGGTTTAGAATAATTAACGTAAGCAAAAGTCATTATCAAGTGTGTAATCGAGAGATAAGCTGAAGAAAAATTTAGAAATAATCAATATTTCAAATATTTTAGCTCTTGTTAAAAAATAATTTAAATTTCGATTGAAATCAACAAGTTACTAATTTTCTTCAGCTTTCTAATATTTATGAACAAAAAAAAAAAAAAACAATAAATCGAACATACAAACAAATAAAACAAAATTTTAAATTAAAGCAAGAGCACATCATGTTAATAGGGTATAGACCAGAATCAGCTGCAATGTAAGGTCTTTCAGTCTCATAACTGTCGCATGAAGTAAATCGATAATTAGTTATAGGCCTTGAATAGCAGCACACGAAACTAAAACAATCCTCTTTCTTATACACAAACAAAAAAAAAGAGAGAGGATATATCAAATTCACTCCGATATGTTTATATCAGAGGCTTACAGGATATAATATTTTCTGTTCAAGCTCTTTAACACGATCCTTGAAATCTGGCGCTGTTTGACGATAAAGAAATATCGAGTAGTCTTCAAATGGTTCGTCTTTATCACGTTTAGCATTAGCTTGTAACATCTGCATGCTCTTGTAG
Organism: Leptomastidea abnormis; assembly: GCA_030522805.1. Classification (NCBI taxonomy): domain Eukaryota; kingdom Metazoa; phylum Arthropoda; class Insecta; order Hymenoptera; family Encyrtidae; genus Leptomastidea; species Leptomastidea abnormis. The sequence continues at coordinate 21,748 of JAPYZE010000182.1, read as the reverse complement.
AATTGTTCGGTTTGACGTTTACGTTGATATTGACGACGTAACATACGTTCCAAACGATTTTTTTCGATGTCCTGCAGACGCTGCATACGCTCCTCCTGTATTTTTTTTGTGTGTATTGTATGTAAGATGATGCTACTTTTTTTTTCATCCTTTTTTTTTGGGATTTTCATGATACTTTAGATTGGGATTACGATGTTTTGAGATTCCGGATAAGATATATTTGATATTTGATTCTTTTTTGATATATTATATTTGTGCAGTTACTGTATTATGCAAACTGAGTTAAAGTAAAACTTTTTGTGTTAAGTCATCAAATGTAAAAAAAAAAAAAATCGTTAAGTCGCCATGTGTATGAGATTTTACATGACTAATGTTAATAATTAAATAATTTAATATTTACTTTTTTTCTATACTCAATTAAGGTATATTAAATTTGTCAGATTATATGAATAAACACAAATTTATAAATTTTTTTTTAATTTAATTTAAACCATGCAAGCTTAATAACACAAAAACTTTTACTGTATGACATCCTCAAGTCTTATTGAGAATCAATATCAGTATATACATTTAAAAATTATGGTCAAACGGTACGACGATACACACATTCAAGATTGATTAACCATCAATATTATATATTAATGATTAAATAAATTTCAAACGATATCCTTTTTTTTCAAACATACGTTCTTTTTTTTATATGTATTAAAAATAAGTAGTATTATACATCGAATTGAATTTTAAAATTAAATAAGCTTTAAACTCTCGTATACATAAAGATATATATATAGAATATACGTATATAATCAATAGATTCCTTTTGTTTTAGCGTGTAATGATGATAGCTCCGACTGAGGTGCACAATGTCAATATCAATAGTCCACGAAAAATGAGGGACAGCATAGTGTGCCACTTTGACTGGGAAGAAATGATAATAAACTATATATCGGTTTTTGCTTTTTTTTATTCTTTTTTTTTTTATCTTCTTTCCCTCAGCCGATATTCTCTACATCGACTACATTCCATGATAATCTATTAATTTAATATAGAGGTGGGAGCTGTACTTGTTGTAATGTATAATGAACTTTTTATAAAGTTAATATATTACAATATTTGAGCAATCAATTTTATCAAATGATAAACATAATTTAAAATAAATGAATGAAAAAAATAATGAAATATATAAAAAACAATTGATTACTCAAATATCATTAACAACTACTAAACTACTTAAAAAATCGCATCCCTATAATCCCACCTCCGTCAAAAAAATAACAAAAATAAAATCGGGTAAAAAATATCAAAGTTAAAATAAAAAAAAAATATTAATTCAACAACTCACCACAGTAGCTCCCATCTTCTCATTACTTCTTCGTTTACGTGCATGTCGTCGCATGGTATCCGTTTTCTTGTCACCAACTAATGGCAGATTTTCATTTGCGTGACTTCGAGAACGACGTGCACGTGCTACCGTACCATCCTGCTGTTGTTGCTGTTTCGTTATACGTCCAAGCAGATGAGCTTGTCTTTCAGCTGATAGTTCGCTCAGCTTCTGTGAAAGCGTAGGCCTGTCTTCGGTTTCTGGTTCCTGAATTAAATCAAACAAAATAATCGATTATTACTTGGATTGTAAATAAAAAAATTATAGATCAAATTGATATTGATTTATTTGTACATACCAACTTCGGGTGTTTAATATGTGGTATTTCTCCACGAAACGCCTCGTAAATTTGGGTAAGATAAGAGAACATCGTAAGCTTATCCGGAACTTCACATTGAACCATCTCCTCGCCACTCATAATCGGAGGAATGCCAAGTTCTTTTTCGAGGATGTCAAAAGCGAGTTGATTGTTAGTTACAGGATCGTCTTTTTTAAGCGCATGAAAATCGATGAGATCAGGTCTATAGCGATGTATTATTGCTGCTATTGCTAAACCACTTTTAAACGATGCTCCCATATCGTGGATACGTACACCGTCGTATAAAGCGACTTGTCGCTGCAACCAGTGCAGTAACGTGTCTGGATGAACCTGTGAATCTGTGTGAAATAAAAAAATTTAATTAGTTCTAAGTTTTTTTAAAAATAAAAATTTGTTAATTAGTGTAAACAAAAGTACAGATTATCTCACCTCTTCTCCTTCGTTTCTTTGGCAAATCTATAGCCGTTTGTACCGGTATCAATTTGAAAGTTTCAGGATCATCTGTATCTAACAAACTTCTCACTTGTATTGAATTTACAGAACGCACATTTAAATTCGGATACCTAAAATGCACACACAAAAAAATAATCAATTAATTTACTAAAAAATTTAATTATCAATATAAAAATTTAAAATAATGAAAACTGACCTTGTATGAGGATCCAAAGTGTAAGCTGCGTAATCTCTGTTTAAATTCTCGGGTGTCGTTTGACCGAGTAGCCTGTAAATTGATTCTCGTTCGGCTATAACTTCGAGTGGTGTTAAGGCATTACCCCAACCTTTGATTGCCCAACAGGCGTCTAGAGAGCTTAAAAAACCACGAGCACAACCTGATCCCGTAGGCCAAAATGGCTGTAAATATAAAAAAAACAATATATCGTTATCATAATTATACAGATTACAAGAGATTTTAGATCACCAAAAAAAAAAACTTACCTCAAGTAAACTATCACCAACAAGTATCATAAGTAACCTATGACCATGTCTCTCAATAACACGACTTGCATTTTCAGCAGCATACATTGACGTAAAATCAAACATAGCAACATCAGGTTGTCCATAATGATTAACAGCAAATTCCATATCCATCATTTGATATTCAGTTGAAAATTCAGCAGCTTCCCGCGCATACTGCATCAAAGCTTCTCTATCGACATTTTCCTTAGCTAATAATTTTGCCGTATCCGGATGATCTTGTAGTATAACACCTTTATCGATGAGACTGTGTTTTTTCGCTGTCATCACAAAATAATGCGTTTCATCTTTGTAATAAACAATGTTCTCGAGATCGATACCAGTTTCCGAATATAATTCCTTGAAAAATTTTTGATTGAATATGAATGCTACTCCGCTTATTTCTTCGACTCTTGCTTCGGCTTCGGTACGTTTGTTGATGAAATTTGCTGTTATTGCTATTGCTAATTTGCCGCGGAATTCCTTACGTTTGAAACCTTCGAGGGTGTTACGTTTGCCATCTGCACCTATGAGGACGTCGAATTCGTATTGTGATACTGGATGATCAGCTGGTGTGGTTTTGACTCGCCAACCGATTTCTGTTGAATATAAATAATATGGCTTTAGTTTTTTATTTTTGATTAAAAAAAAGGAAAGAAAGAAAGAATTGTAGATTGAGTTTGATGATTAAATAGGTGGGCAATTATTTGTTGAATAGCTTGTATTTTGCGCGAAAAATTTAAAAGTGGCTAATAATTTTTGGCAAGCAGCATCTAAATGGTTGTAGCTGATACACGAAATAAAGAGAGGTATTGTTCAAAACTGACTTCCCTCGTTATTCAAACAAGCGATTCATCAAAAAATCCCATTCCCCTATGACATATATACAGTTCACTTAAAAAAAAGACAATAGCCAAGAATAAATAAAAGGATGTAGTCAGTAAAAGTAAATAAAGCAGTGCCAAAAGAAAAAGAAAAAAATATAATAAAACAAAACTTACTTCCACCCTCTTGATTTTCAGGTGGTGGTACCAATGCTTCAAAACTAACATTCTCATGAAATTCAACACCAAGTAGCAATGCAACTTTAAGTAATATACATTGAAGTTGTCTTATGCTTATGTGATCGATCGAACCAGCGCAAAATTTTCCAAAAAATTTTTTAGCTCCAAGCGCACGTAAATCTTGTATAACAAATGGCCAGAGATGTAAAACGTTATTACGTGACATGCGATCACGTTTTTCTACAACTACGACTTTGGCGCCTAATAATTGAGCTTCAATTGCTGAACGCATACCACACGGACCTCCACCAATTATTAATACCTGTAAGAAATAAAATTAATTATTTGAGTTTGATTATATTATGAAAAATTTATTTTTTTTTTTAATCGAATTTATTAATTCTAAGGTCGCAACCATTATAGATTGTAATTGAATTAATTTACGTATAATACCGTGTGACGCTTCTTTCTCTCTGGATACGCGCCTAAACTTTAAAGTCACGTTCATTTTCACAGGAAAATAACTTTGTCGACCTGAATTCCAACAATTTTCCCTTAACTACCTCGATTAAATTGATTTACGCGTACGCGAGCGAGAGAGTGAGAGAGAAGCGTGACATCAAGGGTATAAAGTAAGGGCGTATTCCCTCATCCCATAATGAAAAGTTTTCAGAATTTAATTTACCGGTTGCAAAAGAAAAGCCTTTTAGCATATAATAATAATAATGAATGTAATTTTCTCTCCTTTATCATATCTGAAATTAAAAATTTATTAAATAAATAATAAACTCACCCTTGTATTGAGACATGCTTTTCCACGATTATAACATTTGTGATTAGCTCTTTGATCAAATTTTTTCCATAAAGCTTGTGCTTTCCATGATCTTAATTTAGACTTGAGTTTTGGATAAAACTGATGAAAATGAGTTGGTTTGATCTTGAGTAAATCGCATAGATGACGAAAATGTCCGAGAATTGATTTTAATGTAGTCGCATTACAGAATTGATCAAAGACCTCATTTGCCAATGCAACTTCGGGCGAGGCCATTTGTTTACGGCTTAATTGATGATGATCCATTGTGTTGTGTTACTTTTTTGTCTTATGTTTACGTGTGGGTTGGTTTGAGGTGAGGAAAAATTTTGATTAATGGAAAAAAATTTTTTTTTTAATAGCGGCTAGCCGCTATTTGATTCTATTGCTATTTTTGATGTTGACAAGGATGCTTCAGTCTCTCGCATTACCTGTAACAATACAAAAATACAACAATTGTTAGAATTAATTATTCTTTTATAAAATTTTATTTAATTATTTTAAATATAAATTCAACCTTTCTTTATTTTTATTTCTGCTTTTATTTTTTACCTTTTAAAGTAAAAAAAAAGAGAAACAAACATGAAAATACCAGTACTAATGAACACGTTCGTTAGCACAGTTTACTCCCATACATACATACATACATAGTTTACGTTTACGCAACACCATATAACGACAATCAATCAAGCCAGACACACATACACACACATACACATTCACCTAGAGTGCAATAAACCTGTCCTATTCTCTCGTATTCCCTCATCGTCCATCAATTCGCGCCTGCAGTTATACCTATATGCTCACACGCATAAACATCCTAGATTATAGTCAGGTCTATACATATACAGAGTAGTCTGTAGCTCTAATTGCAATCTACCCAAAAGATATGTATATCCCACCTAACATCGTTCTTGTCATTCGGGTAAGCAAAATGTGTGTGAACTGCGGAAGTCGTAAAGACAGACTCGTGCCAAAGCTCAAAAATGCGGTATCACATAGATTCGCGTGAGATAAAGAAATACAGGGGGAAATATTTGCTTATTATTATATGCTGACCAAAATACAAACAAACTTTAAAGGTATTTATGATAGTTACTTGCATGCAAAGTATGTTTACGTACGTAGAATACTATAGATAATATAAGTATCTACGGTGGCCTTTCCGCCACACACACACACACACACACACACACACACACACACACACACACAGACACACACACACACACACACACACACACACACACACACACACACTCTTCGACTGTACACCATATATTGTATTCGGCCTACATTCAAAATCTCAACAAAATTAGACGCCTATATACCTATACCTACTTGCTATATTCTTGCAAGCTCTCTTTCTCGCAAGCTCCTCCTCAGCCGACTCAACAGAACAGGGATAAACAGACTAGCTGGCGTCGGTATGGCCCATATTTCGCGCTTGCATGACCCTCCACTCACGTATATATATATAGAAACGTAGATCCAAAAATAACTAACATTTATGTCGATTCATAAGCAGGCCTTAATTAGATCACTATATGAATGTATATGTGATAAATTAGAATATGTACGTACATGCATGTGTGTGTGTAATTTGTGAGTTATATTTTAGTATGGATTGTAGGTATGAAAATAGATTGCGGCGTATATTAGGTTAATTCGAGGGCTTTATTTATATTCTATATATTTATGGAGATTTAGTTGTAAGTGTGTGAGTATAAGCTTGCTTTTTCTAGGGTTTTTGGAGTAAGTAAAGAGGAAAGGAGGATTTCTTCGGGAGGTTAAGTCTTGTTAAATATGGAGTAAGTAGTACGATGACTGGAATTAATGCTTGTGATCTTATAATTTGAAGATTAAAGTGTTGCTGAGAGGAGGAGAAGATTTTTAAGAGGAGGATAGGAATAATGGTGTGTGTTAAGTTGGTTTAAATTGTGAGAAATGGTTATTTGGGAATTAGATATATTATACGTGACTGTGAAGTAATATGCTAGATTATCTAAGCTATTTTTTTTTTAAATGAATTATTTTTTTTATCAAGTCTAATTTAAAAATTTTTAATTATATAGGTACCTACTTTTTGAAAGATTTATGTAATGGTAGTATTTTTCAAAATTTAGATAATTTTTTGATAAACAATCTCATTTATTTTATAATATAATCACACGGAAGTTTTAAATATATTTATCTGTATTAATAAATTAAACTAAATGTGACATCGTCCCCCAAAAAGAGTCTTTTAAAAATAAACAAGCAGTCGACGGAAATAATCATCATCAGACAAATACACACATACATATATACTATAAGAGTCAAATTTAATTAAATCAAATTTAAATAAGTTATTTATAAATAATCAGTCTCTGTAACGCGTCCATATTAAGATACTATATGAAAAAAAGTTTCACGCGCGTCAAACCTATATTTATATATCACGTAAAATACAAATAAAAAACAAAAATAGTGTTATCGACTGACCATAGGAGAACTGTAGAACTCAATTTATACGGTAGATTTTCGGATGAACGGTAATTTGGCTGTATATGCGTGTCGAATATCAAATGCCAAACCGACCTCTTTTTATAGTTACTTTTAACAAAACTTAATGGAGAGTTGTGTACTGATTATTAAGTGAACCCTCCTTCTGAAATCAAAGATTTATAAAACTATCTAGTACAGATATAAGTACACTAATAATTTTAAAAATCAAATAAACAAAATTAAATCTATTCGCAGGTCATTTTTAATCAATGATTGTCTCTATACTAAAAACTAAGTAGGTGAGTCGTACAAAAATATACTTGAGCTTTCTAATTGACGATACAAGATAAATACCAAGTGCTATTTATTGAAAAAAAAAAAAAAAACAAGTGGTACGCTATGGTTACACACCTTCACGCTCCACATATAATTGTATATTACACTCACACACCATAGCACGTGTTAATTTACTTTTTTTTCTATTTCTTCTTTTTTTTACGTATGTATTCGTTTTTATAGAGTACAGTTTGTATTATTATTACAAATTGACCGAGAAAGCTAAAAATGTTACATTCTAAAGAGAGAAAAAAAGAAAAAATACAGGTATAGGTGCAGCAGTTTTAAAAGCCTTTTTCCAACTTTAGCATGTCAATAAACCCGGTAGTACAAAGCTTTTTCGAGAAAACAAAGCTTATAGCTTGCAAGCACAAAAACATATTCTGTCAAAAACATTCGCGCTTATAACTCATACACTATGCAAGATTCGCTAGTATAGAAACTCTCAAAATTTTATAACCCATAGACCATAGTAAATTATAATTTCGTCACGACAAACGCATACCTATATACAAAATTTTCATCAAGATCAAAGACCTTCATCAAGCAAGTTTCTCTCATAACAAAAATCATTTGAAGCGTCTAGTATAGAGGTATAGAGCTTGCAAGCTCAACGAGTTGTTGGCACAGATTAAATAATCCCTCTCTCTCTTGGTTCTTTGAACTCAACTTTTCTTATTTTCTCTCTTTATTTTACTTTACTTTTCTATAACTACATACAGCCTAATTGTTTTGTAGGTTGTTATATAGACTGTAAAGTGTGTTTGTATGTGTGGACAACGGAAAAAAAAGAAAGAATATAATACGTGTAAAAGTAGAAGGGTGATGACGACGACTATAGGCTAAGACATACTCTAAGTACGTCGACGCTTATACTTTTGTTTGTAGGTGGATGTCGCTCGAGCTTAAAAAGAAGAGAGAGAGAGAGAGAGAGAGAAGAAAGAGTGCCATATATGCGTGCAAGTGTGTCTAGCTGGAAAATTGGTTTGTCGTTTCTTGCGACTAAGTAGTCGACGACGAGAGAGAAGATGTGTCTACATACATACATACATACACCCATTTACGTTTGACTTCGTTATATTTATGTGCTTGCACAACTTGTCTTATTGAGCTATTGCATATAATAATAATAATAATTTTTTATATTTTTTTTTTTTTAGTATCATCACTTGGATTTTTATACACGTCAATATCTATCGTATCTTTGTCTCTCAATCATCATCATCATCATCCGAAACTCCATTAAAAGTATTGTTCGCGAAGAAGAGAAGAGGGAATAAAATTATTCCCTTGGGAAGTAAAAAAAACTATGTCTGCTAAAAGTCAAGAGATAGAGTGAGGTTGAGGTAGAAAAAAAAACAAAGGGAGATTGTAAGGGAGGAAAGAACAGAGTTGAATGTTGAGAAAGCTTGAGCGAATAGAGGGTGAAAGCTCTATGGTATGTTCGAAAGTTAAGTCGTGGAAATGCGAACGATAAAAGCATGAGAGAGTAGTATAAGGGGAGAGAGAGAGAAAGAGAAAGAAGCTTGGTAGTAGTAGTAGTAGTAGTAGACGGACGTTTTTTTTTTACTGTGGGTTAGCTCGTTTTCGCAGTGGGGAAAGTTTTAAATGCGTTTCTGTAGGATCTACTTTTATAGTATGAAAGCACGTTGAGGTATATATACGTATTTTAACGGATTGCGAGAGAGAAAGAGAGGTGAATTGGAGGGGTATAGGCCTCTTTTTTTTTTCTTCTTTATTTTTTTTTTTATTTTACTTCGTCTTTTAGCACTCGTTAATTACCGCGAGGTGAATGATGACGAGCTATTGCGTTGTTAGTTTTATTAGACTGGGGTTGTTTCTCGAGTAATTTTTTTTTTTAATTAAAAGTAAGTGTTATAGTGTTGATTTGTTGATGGATATATAGACGAGGGGAGATGGTATTATAACCTTGTGTATTTTTCATCTACATCTAAATTAACTCGAAGTTAAAATATCCAAATGAATGTGTATTAAATTAAAGTTAAAATAAACTCGCTCACGTGGTTATAAACAAAATTATAATATTGATAAATTTAAGAAAAATCACGCGTAATAAAAATATTTTTCTCAAAAACATCAATAGCTCAATCGAGCTTATACACAAAACTATGAACTGACGTCAATCGTAGATAAACAATCCCATAATTTTTTATTTTCTCCAAATAGCCATAACATATACATCAAGATTTCAAGAATAAGGACCACAAAGTGTGAGCACTTATAAAAACTTGCGTTCGCTACATATGCAGTCACGTAACTAGGTAAAGGGTTTAGGTTAAAGATACTATTAGAAGTCCAAAGCACACAGTGTTGTGCAACCATACCTATATATTCATACTTTGCACCGGCCGGTATATGAGAATCGTTATTTTGGATTCAAGCCACGTATATATAATACAGTATATAATATAGCTAACCGGTCCATTGTTATATTCTCTCTCCTTTTTTTTAACTTTGCTGCCACTCGCTATAACAATGGCAAACATTCGTGAACTTGCGGTTCGATATAGTGTTGAGAAAAGAGAAGGAGATTATAGGGATATCGAACGGAAATTTTAACGCTTTGAATCGATATATTCAACATTGAAAATGCGTAGTTGCCTGACTTTAATTGATTTATCGATGTGTCTCTCATGGATTATCTGAGCTTTTTTTCTTTATGTTGTTTTTCCAAATGGCCTTAAATCGATCGTTCACTGATGATACTTTTTTGTTATGTGTATGTGTGTATGTTATGCGAACGTCGTGTGTCTATATTAAGATGATCAATCCGCGAGTGTTGTAAAGATTGATTAAGGTATTGCTGAGATTGATTTTTTTTTGTTGTTGTTTATCTGATTGTGGATTTTCCAACTGGTGGGTAATATTATGGAATTATAGTGAGAAATTTGGATATTGTACTTATGTTTTTGCGATGGATTATTGAATTTTATATTTTAATGTTGATAATGTTGTTTAGCCTAATGGCTTGAATAAACTTGAAATTACTAAAGTTTCGGTAGGTATATCAAGATTATAATTTTTTGAAAAAATAAAGCAATCGGTAAACTTTGGTCGATATATAAACTATGTGTCGATCTATTTCTAACAAGGCAACTGTTGAAAAATATATTCATCTTAGTTTTATTTTTGTAGTCGACGAGGCTATATAGTGAACTCGAGGTCAACATGATCTAGATTATTGCAGGAGAAAAAAAATATACTGATCATAAAAGATGAATATTTTTTTTTCTACATAGTTTACATTTGATTATGAGCTTGATTATGATTTATTATTGTTTTTGTATAGAGTTAAATGTATTGAAGCGCTTAGTGTGAATTAGTATTTTTTATATTTGTTATTAATTTGAAGTACAATCCTTTTAAAGATAGTATAATTAACATATTTATATTTTTTTAATTAGAAATTACCGTTTTTGATTTTATAGAAAAAGCATGTTTAAGTTGAATAAATTCAATAATAAATTATGATGTAAATATTACTTTTTCATTCTTTCAGTCTAATATTATTCTACTACGATTATAACAATAATACAAGAAAGCTCTGAGTAAGTAAATCGAGTAAGCGTTGGTTTCGTAATCCACAAGTCATGGGTTCGATTCCCGGCGTTCATCGAATTTATTCATTGCACGAGCTTTTACATATAACCAAAATACACTTTCAAAGGAATGTCAAAAAGGTTTTATTATTTTATAAAATGTCTTTTTCGGACTTTTTTAAATTATTTTTACTAATTTAACTTATTTCTTTTTTAACTAAATTCACAATTTTTGTTAAAAATTTACATTTTTATAAATGAGACACATCCTATTGTAATCCTATAATAAAAGCGAGAAAGCGTCATATTTCTATACTTTTATTCGAGCTTTTATTGGACAATTTCAAAACGCAGTCAGTTGTTTTTTAAAAATTAGCTTTTAACATCATCTGCGCATGTAACGCGTTAGTTAAATAAATCAAAACTGATTTTGATTTTTAAAATGTTGATATAAATATTTATTGAAAGTTGCGAATAGATATTATTTATAACAAGAACAATAAAAAATTTTAAGCATCATAAAAAAAAAACCTACATAAACGAAAAATACAATACTTTTTAATATATATGCATAAATCACATCAAATCCAAAAACGTATTCCAAATATTTATAAAAAGTTCACTATATATGTATAGATAATTCCCATTACATACAACATAAAACACAATCGTATCAACGTCCCCTTACGCAATGCACCTGAGTGCACTATAGTGCATCAGCCGGAAAATCGTGAGCATTATGTATTTTCTACGTAATAACTTCAAAAAAATATATATATCCCTTTAAACAAAGTAAAAGGGAAGAGTTGAAACATGCGACTAAATAAAAAAAAAATGACGATTTCCGCAAATTATACTCAGAGAAGGCTTGGAACGTCATTGTCTCTCCATCTCTTTTCATCTCTATGTCTCTCTCTTTCTTTCTCAGTGCCACGTGTACACACATGCATTATAGGTATTCCGGTTGTTAGAGCAAATTGTCGATGTCGACAAGAGTGTATATATATCGTTACGCTACTACTATTTTTTTGCTGCTACTACTACTACTGTATAGGGACATATTATGTTCTTTCTCTGTTACTCTTCAAGAGTAGTTCTTCAAGCTATACCCTTTTTTTTACATTAGAGCAATAGTTAGTCTTTTGTAGAAATTTGCTCTTTTTTTTTAATGTTACTCGTGAATGGTTTTTTTATTTCGATGATACTTTAGAAAATCTCAATTGTTACCAAGAATATAATTTTCGTAAAAGAAAAAATGAATGACGAAACATTAAATAATTTCAGTTATTAATACAACCGTATCTAATATCTCAATTAAAAAAAAAAATATTATCTCATTTACTAAAACAAAAAAGGAAAATTTTCAAACGATTAGAAAAGGTGAGAGCATTAAAATCATTGTAAAATCCACCATCTAGAACATTTACACGTACCCACTTCCACTATACAATCCGCGAAGCAATAACATCCGCAAAACGTGTTATACATCACTATATAGTATATACCTACTACCATATTCCCACCCATCACAATTACTCCATACTTTACACACACCCACACCTGTACATTCGCATACTATTTAACAATACAAGACCCCCGTGTTTCTAAAGCTCATACAGTAGTATAGGGGAACCGGAAGAATCAAGTCGAAAAGGGCCTACTGCACGTATATATATTTACACACTCAAAATACACTATACGTATAGTAGCATGTGTATGTGTGTACGTGTGTGTGTGTGTGTGTGTGTGTGTGTGTGTGTGTGTGTGTGTGTGTGTGTGTGTGTGTGTGTGTGTGTGTGTGTGTGTGTTGTGTAACAAGGTTCTCTTTTCTCTATATACCTACTCGCAACGTCGGCTCTTATTTCAGCCGGCTCTTTTTATAAGTCCCCCGCGTGAGCGCGTGCCGTTACGGCGTTCTCGAAATTCGCGGCCCAGAAAACAGCTTAGGATATATTATGTTCGTTTGGTAGAGCTTTCCTTGATGGTATGGGAGCATTTTATTTTTGTTTTTCGTTTATTTATTCATTTATTTTTGAAGGAAGTAAACGAGAAGTAGGTATTGTGTCAGAAAGTTATTTTTAAAATATATTTTTTTGTTTGGATTTTGTTTTTGATATGATTAGGTATGTTCTTTAATAAATTATAAAAAAATAAATGTTGATAATTTAATGTTTCGATTGGAAGCGAAGGAAAGATTAAGTATTAAAGGATCTTAAGTAAAAAGAGATTGATATATGTGTACTGTACAGAATGAATTTTAAAAATATGGTTATTTATACCATTTGATTACCATATAAAAAAATATTAATTAAAGTTATATCTTGATAAAATTTGAAACAAAATTAAATTTTATCTATTTAAAATAGCAAGATTGTTATATCATTATCGCGTAAGTCGAAAATTGATTTAATCAACTCACACACCATGTCTTTTTAGATTATAATTAAAGGCACTAGATGAAGATTACCTTTTGTATTGTACGATAACGAACCAAATTACACTTGTATATAGCATATGCATAATAGATAATTCAATAAACTAGGTATAATGTATCTATAAATCAGTTATATAATCGTAATCTATCAACTCAAATTACCACAATTAATTTTTATTTTTCGAAAAAAAAAAACTATCATTGTCTTTAACTATAAACATATTTCATTTACATCGACCAAAAACCAGGATGTTTCATTTCCACAAATATAAAACTCAAAACACCAATTCATAAAAAAAACTAACTATAATTCATTCAATTATTATAATCCTACCTCAAAATTCACGTTTCCACCCAACACTTGTGTCACTATTAAAATTTCGTTAAATTGGCTATCGGTATTAAATACCGTCGAAAGCCGTAAATATTCTTTAATCTCACCGAGTCGCATGTTATACGCGACGACCCTTTTCAAAACTTCACAGTGTTAAACTTAATAAAACGAAAAAAAAAAACGTTATTATTTATATACGTAATATCCACTTGCTTTATACTTATAACATATATACGAACGCGTTAACGGCACAAGTATAAGCGAAACGACTGGAGAGTAGGTAGGTAGGTAGGTAGAGAAAGAACCTGCTCCGAATCTCGTCGTCTCACTAACTATACTGCTCCCCTTTTAGTTTATTTCTTTTTCTCTTATTTTACCTCTCTCTTTCTCACTCACTTACTCACTCTCTGTTAAGCAAATGTTGTAAAAGAAAGAAAGAAATAGAAGATGATGGTCGTTACTATAAATAGGGGCGCGAAGTGGGCAACGAGATGCAATCCAATGGCTCTTTATGTGTGAGTGTGTGTGTATGCATACGTGCGTGCGTGGACGCCCTCAGCATATATAAGAACTAGAGCGGTCTGATGATTATGATGATGATGATGATGTCGACTAATTTTCGTTTGTAAAATTTTTTTCCTTTGCATTTTAAAAAATAACCAAAATCGCTCGGTAATTATTACCAGTTTGAAAATTTAGGATATTTCTAAGAATATATTGATATGTTCTATAGATTTTCTCTTATGTAAATATGTCATTGTGAAGATCATCATCGTGCATTATCCCATGTAATTTTCTCATATAATTTCATCATATACCAATTCAACAATGAAGACGATAACAACAAGACACTGTAAAAGATTGAAAGACCAATTTTTCTCAACTTACTTATAGTCTTCTCAAACTCTCGCTTGGACAAATTCGACAAAGGTCAAAACAAAAAGAGAATCATAACGAGACTGAATTGGATCGTCCGGTTTTTTTCTCTTCAATTTGCTTTTCGACGATCAAGGCCAACGCCCCGGAATTAATTTTCCTTTTGACGCCGGTGTTTAAGGATGTGAAGGTCTAAATTTTGCGATTTTCCCTTTTCTTATGCTTCTTTATATTTCTTCTTCATCGATTTATAGAAATGAGAGTCGAGAAGGCGCCAGAGCTTTTTGTATATAACGTTATGGTATAAAGTAATAGGGAGGGTTTATAAGATGGTATGGTTAAATTGATGTCGGCGAGACTTTGTGCTTTCCGTGCGTCTGGCAGGATATTTTTCATTGGATTCTTTCTTTTTTTTTAGGGAGGTAAAGTGGTGTGTTATACCTATATACATAAGACTTACTGATGTGGAATAAAGTAATAATCGATTGGTGTATGTGACTCTTGATGGTATAGAAGCGTTAGTTTTGATGTTGGAAAAAGTGACTAATATGTTTATGTGTGGGTTGATGGTATGTGTATATGATGTATATATTTCTTTGAATTATGGTGTGTATTGATATTTTTTTTTTATTCTGGTGAAGTGATGTTTAAACATTTTTTGAAAATTAATTTACGATGTATGCTGAAAGTTTTTATGGAACGATATTTACGTTTGTTTTTTTATATGCTAAGGTGTTAATAAAATCTTTTTTAAGATTGATACATAGAAATGAAAATAGTAAATTAGAAATATAGCGAGAAATGAAGTAGGCTATAAAAATTTAAGTGAAATCTAAATATCTGTCTTATCAGAAAATTTTC
Source organism: Leptomastidea abnormis (assembly GCA_030522805.1). NCBI lineage: Eukaryota > Metazoa > Arthropoda > Insecta > Hymenoptera > Encyrtidae > Leptomastidea > Leptomastidea abnormis. The sequence continues at coordinate 6,391 of JAPYZE010000182.1, read as the reverse complement.
CTATCCAATAAAGTAGATCGTATTTGTGAGATTTCACTTTTCAATCTCTAGGTGAATTTTCAGTCGTCGTCTCTCTCTCTATGTATGGCTGTTTTATGGCGATGTGCTTGAAAGGAGATGCGCGTTAAAATGTCTAGCTATGTTCTGTTTGTTTTAAAAATGAGAAGAGAAAAAAAAGGGAGAAAGAGAGAGAGAGATCACATTCCAAGTACTGAGAAAGTCTTGAAGCTTATAAGTCACTCGTTTCTTTTCTTTTCTTCTTTTTATTTTTTTATATTGATGGTTGTATTTCACGTTTGTTCAACAGAGAAAATTCTTTATTGAATACAAATCAAGTGGAACGTTACAGATGAAAATTAGAAACAACTATTTTTATGAAGTTTTAAATTTATTAAAAATAAAATGTGTTTAATTCAATTCTTGAAAAAATCAACATTTATTGAATAATTTAATTATGAAAATTATCTTACATATACTTTAGCTTGTGTATGTAAGATAATTAATACCAAGAAATCATTGTACTTATTCTCTGCAATGTTAATGATTTAATATACATCGAGAGACGAATGATTAAGTAATCGTCTTGAAATGTCAAATGAAACGTCAAATAAAAAAAACCACTCCACATCACTGAAAAAGAATCAGTTCAAAATAAAATTTACATTAAACGTGTAAATTTTACAACAAGAAAAAAATTATATATTTTTATAGTCAAAAAATTCATTTGCCTATCGGCAATATTTCGACGACAATATTTATTCAACACACCTGCATATTATATATAAAACAAAGATATACCTCTCACTTCCTTATACATCCAATACCTCGTCTCTTTTTATTGTTTCTCACATTTCAGCAGCAAAATATAAGTATAAGAAAAACTTTGTGTGCTATATAGAGTATAATGACCGCATCGTTGCCAAAAATTTGATAGTTTAGTTTTTGAGGTCAACGGCATCTCGTGTGTCTACCTCATAATATTTTAAAGTTACAATGTTATATGCACCAAAATTTTAGCAAATTTAATTACAGAATTTATTATAAAAATAAATTTACTTTTTTTATTTAACAGAGATATAATAACGTTTTTTTATAATACGTAAATAAGTAGCTGTATTATAATAATCATATTAAAAATAGGAGGTCATTTATCTCGAGAATAAGATCATCATCGTGTTCTATTTAATCCCTTTCTACAACGACACAGTCATCCTATATATATTTTTCTTTCGTTATACTACGCGATTGTTGTAACGTAGAACGCAAACGATCTACTACTTACTATACTACGACCTATTCTTATAGCTCGTCTATACTGCTGTATTATAATACAGGGCCGGAGAAACGCTTAGACACATCACTAACAGACTATAAGTGTGTGTGTGTGTGTGTGTGTGTGTGTGTATGCGTGTGTGTGTCATCGGCCGTCTAATTATAGGGTGACGAAGCTTGCAAGAAAACTCTTCCGAGAGCGCGTTTATAGGGCTTTCGAACCTCTTTTTTTTCTCTCTTTCTTCTTCTTCTTTTCATGCTATTTTTTCTTCAGTTACACTTGATTGACAATATTTTTGTTTGTTTTTATTTTGTTTCAGTTAAATTTGTTACGCGATTGATTTGCAATTCGTTTGATTGATTTTTTCAATTGTTTTTTTTTTGGATGGGTAGCTTTTGGGTTTTGGTGTGAGAATTTTTTATTTGATGAACGATTTTTATATTTTTTGTTGTAATAAAATATTTTATGAATTTTGTGAGAGTTGCATACAGTCGAATAAGCTATAGTAGATAATGATAATAATAATTGTATTTTGTATGAGCGATTGGAAAGAAAATGAAAAAAAAAGAAAGGATAAAATTTTCCTTTCGAGACATTATCTAATCTTATCCCGTTTTCCAATCACGTATTCAATTATATTATATGTCGATGCATCAGGTATAGATTAGACGGATATATTATGTAGAGAAAAGCTTGGATTCAATAACACAATATCAATGTACATAAGTATGCTATAGATAAGATTCCGAAATGAATCATAAGCTTTTTTTTATTCTTAAATCTCCACTTATAGTACATATTTCAAAGTGCAACGTGACCAGTATAAATTCTATAAAAGGATTTTCTGTAATTAATCGCTTCGACGCACAAAAATTTGAAATATCGCAAATAAATGCTAAATTTCTTTTTTTTAAAGCAAACTTCATTTGGAAAAAACGCACACGAGTACTGACCACTCTCTAAGTGAAAAATTTATCGTAGCGCGTGAAAGCGTTTACGCAGATATAAATATAGAGGTATAGTATAGTACTGCGCTCACAGGTGCGGGTACCTCCATAAGGAAGCGCTAAGAAATTTCTCTTCGACTCGGACTATACGGTTTGTAAGTATTGGATAGACGTGGGTATATATAAGTATACGCCTCGCCCTCCTCAAGTGAAGAGAGTGTCTTGATATAGACGCAGCTTGAATTTCTTCACGAAATGAATTTTTATACTTTTTTTTTTTTGCAATGTGAACGTGAAGGGGCAGTGAATGAAATTTATTGTTGGCTTCAACTTTTTTTTCTTGATTTTTATGCATGGCTGGCTTGTTGTAGGAAAGTAATATAAGTAAGGATAGATTTAGAATTAAAATTAAAGTTTTATGGATGATGTTTTTGGTAAGGAGCAGAGTATTTAATTTATAAGTATGATTTCTTGCTTCTTGAATAATAAATAATGAAAGCTAAAGTATTTATATTTAATTTTATTAAATAAAATATATTCTTGTTTATTTTATTTATTTATTTAGAATTGATAAAGATGTAAAAGAAGATTGAAATAATTTAAAAAGTGAAGTCTAGTCTAGTCTATAAATAAGATTTAGAGTATTGAAGTAGTAACAGTCGTACGTGTTCAGACTTTTTATTGCACATAGATGTTATTCAAGCACTTTAGAAACTTCAAGATTGAATGTTTAAAAGAAGTTTGATTTCTTTTTAACAAAGTTTTAATAAAACAATTTTAAAAATATAATAGATATCAATTAAATTCAAAAATAAATAAAAAGGTTACTGACACTAAACGTTTAAATAACTAAAAAAAAGAAACAAATCCTTTTCTTTAAAGGAGCACATACAAATTAAATTCGTATTTACCCCGTGACAAAGTTTTATTCGTATACCTATATACATCATGGTCGATTCAAAACATGCCATCACGTCTTGGTAATAGACGTGACGAAAAGACGACGCGATTTGCATTTACGAATTCACGACGCATCGTCTTAACTCTTTTTCGTATAGCTTGAAAGAAAAGAAAAAAAAAGAAGACGATAAATGCGACCTTGATATGCTGTATGAATAATATTCGATTTTGTTGGTTAAGAGATAAGATTTGAGAATAAGACCCCTCAGTCCTGAGATTTTGTTTTGAAATTGTATTTTAGATATAGTATAGAAAGAAGCAATTTAATGTAAGATTGAGTGTTTACGTGAGTTAAAAATTAAGTTTTTATAATAGTGAATGGATATTTGGAGAACCTTAGTTGTTTATATATATTGAGGTTAGGAGGTACATCTTCAAAGTGTCACGTTCTGCAAAATGTGTATTTGATCTTTTTTACGTGGTTTGCATATTTTATCGTTTTTTTTTTAGTGTTCCACGATTTAAGCAGGTATGTGATAAAAATTCTAGGAGGATGTCAATGATAATGTGGACCATATTTAAACATGTAAATTTTTTCAACTAAATTTAGATTTGTCTATTGAAAATATTTTTTTTTTATTATAAAATTTGTTTATTTATTATTAATTTTTTAATTTATTATTAAAAATAAATAGCAACCTGATATAAAAGTCAATCTAACTAAATTACCTATACACACATCGTTGAACAAGTGCTTGATGCCGAGAGACACAAACGCTACTACAAGGTAAACATATACGACCGTTGTTTATCGGTTACATTCGCTATAGTTCAACTATAGGGTGTGGGATGCTATTTGAGCTTGCCGATAGCTTATATATACGCGAGAGCTGCTAATTGTTGGCTGATTTATGAAGCGAGGCGAGAGAGCCAACACTATAATACGAGTCATTAATTTGCACTACAGATCTAATCCTCGAATGCGTGCATACGTAAGTACTATATATCTCTGGCCAAAATGTGGAAAACGAATTTGGGTTTTATGGCGATATTGTGCAGAAAGTGCGTCTTCCGTTACTATACAGTTGGCTGTTATGGTTTGATAAAACGAATGCCACTAGGAGAAAGGTAATTTTTTTTTCAAGTGATCTTTTATTTTGCTTAGAGGATTTGAGCTGTTTTTGAAGGTAGTAAAAATTCATTTTGAAATTTTTAATCAATATACGATATAAAAAATTACTTACAAAGTCTTGTAGGCCGATGACTGATGCAGTTAATCTGAAAGATTGAAAAATAAATAATTATTAGTTAAATGTTTTTTTGTTTTTAATATTATAAAAATTAGAAAATAATTTTATCTTTTATGAGAAAAAGTTAAGATTAAAAAACTTTTAGTATAATTTAATTTCTTAATTCATACAATTTTTCCTAGTATCATTTTAATCGTTTACAAATAGCATCACGCAAAGCAAGCAACGTAGACTACTCGCTCTATTTCCAATACGTAATTTTTTTTTGCATCGAATAATTCCTCGGAGAATTTTTCTTTTAACTTAAATAAGCGTGAAGATGAAAGATAATATTAAGTTATATATTTTTTAACCACAAATACAACGAAACAATACTTTCTTTCAGGAAAACGCAAGTTTTTTAAACTTTATCTGTTAATATCGACATACTTTCTAGAACCTATTACAAATTGCGGATAGTTTTATAAGGTTTTATAGGAAATTATAGAAAAAAAATTACATGTTTTAAAAATTGTTATTTCTTTTTAACTTGTATTCAAACTAGCGTTTTAATTTTTAGATTGTAGAAAATTAAATGATATTAAAATGGTCAATGCCAATTTTTTTATTTTTGCACTAATTATGGCAATTAAATAAAAAAAATAAATAAAAAATTAGAATTTTCATATGATTAATAAATTTTTAGAAATACCTATATATTTAATATAAGTCAGTGGTAATTTAAATTGTATTGACACTTTTATTACCATCATTATTCATACCCATTGCCAACATTATTTCATAAAAAAAAATAAAATAATTATTTATCCTATTCTTAGCAAAAACAACAGCTACAAATGACCAATTTATCAAGCTCAAATTCTATTTTTATCATACTTTTACAATTATACAAAAAGTCCCAATTGTGTAGCCTAACATTTTACATATATAAAACACGCGAAATACAATGGGAAAAACGCAAACACGAAGATGAGGCATTTCAACTAACCCACGTTCCAATTGTAAAATCGTTTATTTTGCACAAGCGAAGTAGCATAGTATACCACAACTTATAAAGCTATAATTGAAATCTTCTGTACCAACTTATATACCACGATGTAAATTATTATTATTATTATTTTTTTAAAAACGTCTATTTTATTTGAAGATGAGAAAACCGCAAATCTAAACTTTCCAAACGATTAGTCGGGAATTTCGGCCACTCGACTTATAGTAGCCTATAAGAATAAACTTTTGTGCGCTTGGCTATTATAACTTTAGCTTCGTTTGCGTTAATTGCCGGTTTTTTTTTAAGATTTATTGGAGAACGTAATAATACCAAGTGGCATTTTGTAAAAATATGGCCTACTGTAATACGTATATACGAGATATTGTATAAAAATTTAATATTTCGTGTTTCAAATCATATAATTTTTCTGGGTTACATTTGAGAAAATAAAAAAAGAAAAAAATATATAGTTTGAAATAACAGTATTAAATGGGTTACATAGAAATGTTGTTGTTGTATACTCAATTGATGATACACATATATACATAATTATATCGGTGTAATCGTGGCTATAAAAGACCGGTAGTATATTTATACAGAATAGTACATTCATTTAAGAGCAACTGAATGAGTTTCATTACAATCTCTTGAAATGAATTAATTCATTTTACAAGCCTCAAATGTATGTGTTCGTACGCGTGCGAAAAACCTCTTGAATCCTTTTTTTTTTTTAAAGGAAATAAACGCGTGAAATGCACTTGTGTGTTATTCCGGGATGAATATACTCAAATACGGATGTGAACAAAATTTATAATAATTTTTTAAATCAAAATATATATTTTAATAAAATTATTCAAAATTACACCATCATATAATTTTAATTAATCACAAAATTAATAAACTCCAACATAAAAACCCAGTAGAAACAAGCTTCGCTAGGGTAAACTGCCCGGTTATTGACCGATTTGTCAAAATGCTACTTTGTAAGGCTTATAATTATTTTATTTTAGTATTTATCAATAGTATTTTTGAC
>JAPYZE010000181.1:0-67943 GCA_030522805.1 Leptomastidea abnormis | reverse complement strand
GGCTCTCAGTATGGGTCACCTACATTTTTCATAGATATTAAGGGTTTAACGGTAGCTAAACTTATCTACGAGTTAAAATGTAATGTATTTATCGAAAATGTTACGTTTTACAATAATTTTATAACTTATAATAGCTAATAACCGCTTATATAAGCTACATATTAAAAATTCAAATTTTTGCCCATATGAGGCCTGCTGAACGTTTTTTGTCGTTAAATTGACTATTTTACATTACTTTGAGGTGTTATAAATGATTTTAAGTTGTTTTAAACAAAGTCGATTTTTTTTTGTAAAATGATGTATTAAATAACTAGAATAACTAGACCCATACTGGGGGACAGCGGACTGACCCATACTAGGAGCCACTGACTTTTTAGTAGATTAAATGTAGCTCCGCGAAGAAAACAAATAGAAGCACCAGTGAGACGGGGATTTACTCTTGAAGAGTTGTACTTTAAGAAAAAAATTGTTCGGAACATAAAGTTGATTGGGGTAAATATGGCAGGCTGTCGAAATTAATTTTCTGCACAAAAGAAATAGAACAACTGCTTTAAACCGCTGTAACTTTTGAGGTATCAAGCGAAAATTATTGATCTCGGATTATGTTTAATAAGTCGCCAAACTGCAACTAATCTGGTTGGTCCGGAGACTCCATATAGCTCAGGAAGCTGGAAACTGGGAGTGACCCATACTAGAAGCTGACCCATGCTAGGGGACTCTCCCCTATATGTATACCGCAATATACATACAAATAATGCGTGTCTGTGTGAGTATAGTATACGCATCGTTTCACCCTTTACACATTCATTTTAACTCCTTCTTCTTTTTCTATAATACCCATTTTGTATATATCTGTCTCTCTTTTTTTTTACTCAGCTCAGCTCTCGGTTATTTTTTTTATTCATTGTTTCATTTCACGTTTTATAGGTATATGTATACAGCATAAGGCTATAAGGGGTTGAAATCGATCGGTTCTGGTTGTTGTTGTTGGTGGTGTTGGTGCATGCGTTTTAGTCATGTGCCTGGTCTTTTAACTCACACCTCCCTTTCCATCCCTTATATACACACCATTTTGGTGACGTTCGTACGCTACTCTCACCCACACACATACATTCGCGTGTATTATAGGATGGGCGTAGGTGGTTGGTGCCTCTTATGGGGATATATAGTGAGGGTGGTGAGGAAGAGGAGAGGATGTAGAGACAAGCAAAATCAGGAGGATTCCTACAGGTGGCGCTTTAGCTACTAGAGAAAGGGAGCCGGCCAAGATGGAGGTGGTGTTGTGCCGGTGGTAGATGATGCTCTTTAGTATGTGGGTGTAAATGTGTATGTGCGTAATGAGACTTTACGAGAGAGGCTCTTGTTTTGTTGGAAGGATATGGGAAACTTAATTTTTTTTAATTATTAAAAAAGATTGTAATTTAGACCTTAGTGATTAATATTTTTTTAAATAATTTTCTGTGATAATTAATATTATCTATAAAAGCAAAAATTATTTAATTCATTTTCTTCAAAGTTTAATTGGCAAATCTCATAATCTTATTTCATAACAATTTATGTGCTTTAAAGCTTTATGTTAAAAGCTCTACATTATCTAAATGTAAAAGTTAAACAAAGTTTGCAAACTTTATAGTCACCTAACTATGACGTATTTGACCGCAAGCTCTCTCTCTCTCTCTCTCCTATAATTACACAACTCTTTCATCATTTCAAATTAACGGATAATTCTATTTATAGTTCAAATAAAAAAGGGTTAAGCTTTTTTTTATAGTTCTATAAAAGCGTAAGCTCTAAATCAACATTTATAACTTGAATGCTTTGACATCATCAATGATTATTATCAATTACATTATTTTAAAATATATTTTTCGACAAAAATTACGTTAATCACTTTATCAAAAAGCTCAAATTCAATTTATACATTAGGACGAGCTTTCACCCACAAGCTTGATGACCGTATAAACCGCTTGATCCGCTACCCTATACCCTATACCCCCACGATTATCTCTTCATACCCTCGCAAGCTCAAATCCAATTTTCGTAACATAGCAAAAACTTTGAATAGCAGAAGACATCCTATTACCAACTTTCACACACAGATTTAACTGTATTTCTAGAAAACAAGTAAATTCGTCTGTGTGTATATGCAGACAGAGTAAGAGAGAGAGAGAGAGAGAGAGAGAGAGCTTGCATAGAAGCTTGCGAGGATATACGCTATTGCCGCCCTCTTGTGAGAGCTTGAAATTCCTCGCTTCGCTTACTCTCTTCTCTATCTTTCTCTTTTACTCTTCTACCCACCTCCGCTTCCTCGACGTCGTCGTCGTAGTCGTTGTCGACGTTCGTTGTAGCCTATTTTATTGATCGAACTGGCCGCATCAACGCGCCTTTTCAAGAGGAAAAGAGAGAAAGAAAGCTTTTTCTCGAATTTACGTCAATGGCCGCGTGAAATATGCCGGCCGGCAGTTATTCCCATCTCTCTTTTCTCCTCTCATACGCACTTTCTTTCTCTATCGCAAGCTTCTGTATACTTTTTTTTTTATTCCACGCCTAGTGCGCGCACGCTAACACTCGTCGATCATATGTCGGAAATTGGATTTTTTTTTCAACCTTTTTTTTGTCGACCCAAACTGCTATACGATCTTTTTCATTCTATAAGGGAAAAAGCTCGATGTGTATATACCGAAAGAGCTTGCAAGTTTTATCGTTGATTGAGATGTATCGAAGCGCTGTTTATTCCATCAACTTTTTGATATCCAATACTCAAAATTACCTTGTCGCTTAAGATGATTATTAGTATTGGATTTCGTTAAGCATACTTAATAATGAGAACTGTGATTTAATCCACGTCGTTAAACGTACCACTAAAATAAGGAAACTAACTTGACTAAAATTCTTTAGAAGCAACATTTTTATAGATAACAATGCGGTAGTTGTGGATATCACGCTGATTTATTAGACCTGTTAATCTTATCCGTTAAGAAACCAATGCTCTTTTCTTTCGTAGATGCTGATTCTTGGATGAATTAGTTGCTGATCGCGGCGTATTTACATATTTATTTAGTTTTCTTGCGAGGATCTTATCACTTGGTGGTACCGCAGTGATTTGCTTCGCGTGCATATCAGAAGGATTCTGATATGATAAGCTTACGTATATCTTAAAACTACTACACAATTCACCATTAGTCATGAAAATACTGTAATTGAATATTTGTTATTGGATTTTTAAGGAATAAAGTATTTGTACTTTCTAATTTTAAAATCTGGTATTCTTTTTTTTTTATTTTTAATTTTTTAATTGTGTAATTATAATTTGATTATAGTTCTATTATGATGTGCCAAAAATTTAATGATATGCATAAATGAATATTGGTTTATGAATACATAGGTAGATAGTTTTACTTTAGTCCAATTTATAGGTATATATACTGCAATGTATTGATCGTAAAACATTATTCAGTTCAGTAAAGCTAGGATTTACCTAATTTCAGTAGCATGTAATGTGAGAATATACATCTGAAATGACCTATCGAATTTTACGAAAATAACCCAAAGTTATTATGTCAAATTAGGAAGTGGATGAAAAGTTACGTTGAATAAAATTTCTTAACTAGTTTATAACTCGCATAAAAATGTCTCATTTAAAAAAAAAAAAAAAAAAAAAATTAACCATGTTTATGGGCAACATAATTTTATCCTTAATTATAAATTTTTTACTAAACAATATTTACCCTGGATTTTGAAAGTGACACTTAAGGCTATAAACATTATTTCTTAATTTTCTGTAGGTTCTTAAATCATCAATAATTTTGTAAAGTTTCTAATTATCTGCAATGTTTTTTTTGACCCATAAATAACAAACTTTTTTCAAAAAATTCATGTTCAACATTTTAATTTCATTTTTTATTTTTAATAAACAAAAACTAATTTACCTAACCCAATATAGCTCATCCCTTATACACTTATACAGTAAACAATTACTCAAACTTACATAAAGTCATCATAGTTTATTTACACGCTTATATTTTGATTTTGAAAATCATAAATCGTATCTGTAACACAAAAATACATACATAAATACATTTACATTTATTTACTCGTACGTGATTTAATCGAATAAATTTACGAATGAGCCTGGCTTAATTCGATGGTGAAATTTGCAAGTGATGTTAAAAATATAGCCCTTTTAGGTACTTTAACACCATGAAATTCCATTACAACTATGTATGTATGTATGTGACATAACGAGAATCCAAGGGGATATGTACAGGTTGAATTACGTGAGGTATAATGTATATACCAAAGCATTCGAATACAGTACACATGTGTGTATACATATATAATTTGAAATTCTACAGATTCTCGGACAGTTTGGGATTTGGTAATTACACGAGTTTCGTGTAAAATGATGACTTGAGATTTTAAATATGTGATATATGTTTATCGATGAATGAATATTTATATATTTTTTTTTTAATTTGGTTGTAATTGGTATATTGTGAATAAAATTGAATGCAAATATGTACAATTGTCAGTTTGAAAGTGTTGACAATTGGAGATTGATTTGTTCAATTGAATATGATGAAATATGATGATATATTGTTTATCGTCTCTTTAATAAAATATAAGGGTGACATAATATTTGCATTCAATAACAATATTAAATACAGTTTATTGAAATTGAATTAAAATGTATAAACCTTTAAATAACATATTTTTTAGATTACTTTTTTAGATTAACAACTATAATTCGTATTAAATCAATCACTTCATTAAATCAATGATAAATTACCCACAATAGCTTCAAATCTTTCATTCACAGCCCTTAAAAAGAAAAAAAACTGATAACCTAACAACGTATATTTTTTTGTCAACAGGGTCCTAACGGTCCTCGGCCAACATACACGGGCGCAAACGGTGGTAGCGCCGGTGGCGGCGGAGGAAGCGGCGGCGGTAACAACGCCGGGAGTAACGCCGGAGCCGGTGGTAACGTCGGCGTGGGTCCAGCCGCGGGCGGTGGCGCCCAAGTCGGCGGAGGCGGCGGTGGTGGTGGCCACGGTCTCAAAGGCGGCGTGAGCGGTGGTCCTCGGGGCGGAGGTGGTGGTAGCGGCGGTGGAGGCGGGGGTGGCAATCCCGTGCAGTACCGGGCGAGCGGGGCGGCTGCAGCTTGGGGAGCGGCGGCACCGACGCACGCAGCAGCCGCGGCAGCGGCGGCCGGCTATCCGCCCTACACGCGGGGCTATCCGACTGGTGCGGCGGCAGCGGCAGCGGCTGCAGCCGCGGCGGCGCAGATGCCAGCCGTTGTCAGCGCCCAGCAGATACCGCCTAACCCCAACCCCTACAGTGCCACGAACTACGCCCAGCACGCGTCGGTCAGTATTTCCTTTTTTTTATTTTTTACACACGTACTATTATCGATTATTATCATCATCTGCACTACTACTATTACTACTATTTACTATTACTCGTATCAACGACAACACCCAATACTATCCCCCTTCTGCCCCTATTTTCACACTCTCACTTTGTCCTACTTTTTTCTGATTAGTTTTTTAGTGGTTTTTTATTACTTTTCTACTTTATTGAGTCTACGTGCGTGTACTGTAGTTTTGGCTTTTTTTAACCTACCAGATGTTCTATTAAATAGTTTTTGGAGTCAAAACTTTTTTATTATTTGAATTGGAAGATTGATGAATGTTACAAGTAATAAAAGTTAAAAATAATTTATAAATTAAATTATAAAAGTTAATTATTATTGGACTTCAAAATATTAATGATAAAACATGAAAATAAGAATATAAAAATTACAGTGTCTGCATGCAAAGACTTTTTAACAAGTTCATTAAAATATCCTTGAATGTTTTTTTTATTTTTTAAATATTAATCTCTTTCTGGGTGAATTTTAATGCGTAATTTTGAACTGTAGTAACTCGCTGCCCTCCATATTAATTATTTCTGTTATGCTAAGATTGATGCTTTATCGACATTTTTTTTCAACTTTATTTTGATATTATTAAATCTATAAAGTAATTTATTTTGATCTTTTATATTTTTTTATAAGATTAATATTGAGTGTTTATTTAGAAAATTATTTTTTGAAATATAATTATGTTTAATTACTCTTACATTGTAGTTATTGTTTTAAATTAATTATAAAAACAAAAGATGATTATGTGTCGATATTTAGCATTGTGCTTGCAAGCACACTTTTACGTGTCAATTTGTAAAAATGTAACTTTTGTAAATTAAAAAATAATTGAAAATATCACTTGATATAAAGTAACTGTAAAAAGATTAAAAGAAATAAGCTCAAGAATTAACAGGGATATTAAATGAATATCCGTTATTATCCGCAAGCTTTAATCTACTTGCACTTGTTGTGTCTGGGTATAGTAGTTGGTGTATTAGCAATGTGCATTTACTTTCACACCTAATAAAAAAAAAAACACCACATACACATACACACACAAACAAGTAAATAAATAGCAATAAGCAATAAAAAAAAAAAGAAAAGAAAAAAAAATTGATTGGCTTGTAACATATACACACAAATACACGTGCGCAGTATGGAGGACAACGAGTTCCTACCGCCTCGTCTCCGGCGAACACAAGCAGTAGTTCTAGCAGTGCCACCGGTAGTCAAAGCGGGACGATGAGTACTAACCTTAGCAATAACGCGATGCAGGGCCAGCAGTCGGAGCAGTTGTCGAAAACCAACCTCTACATACGTGGCCTCAACCAAAACACAACCGATAAGGATCTTGTTAACATGTGTTCTCAGTAAGTTCGTCAACGAGTTCTCTCTTTTTTTTTTTTTTTTAAGATTTTCATCGTTGTAAAAAATATGTATTTTAATTAATTGCATGATAACTTTAATGTTTTGTTAAATATGGTTTTTAAAATTAATGTCTATAGTTAAGGATTCACTAATGCTAATCTGTTGCAGGTACGGAACAATCACCTCGACAAAGGCGATCCTGGACAAAAATACAAATAAATGTAAAGGTACTTAGTTGAAATTTTTACTTTTCGGTTTTAATATCCATATACATCCACATACATACGCATTTTGCAATGTTTGCCGCGGCTAACATTCTATATTTCCATCTTTTGAATGTTGAATATTCGATCATTTTTTATTAATTATGCATATAATGATACGACGTTCTCATATTGTTCCTTTCTTTTTCATTTTACTAGATATCAAAACTTTTTTCATTGTTTTTCATTAAATGTAAACTTTAGTTCAATTGTAATAAAATTAAATAATTTATTATTTTATTTTATAATCTACTAAAAAAAATAAAACTTTAGTAATCATTCACAAATTTATTTATATTGTTAAAATGTTTGATTTACCAAGTGGTATCCTTTATTTTTTTATCAATGTTTATTAAGTAGAATAGATAACATAGAATAGTCTTATCTTAAACATAATTCAATTTACTCTTTAACAAGCATAACGATATTTTTTGGAGTACAAGAGGTAGAAACTACCTATTTTAAAAATACACAATATATATGCAGTAATAATTCCACACATATATAACGAGAAGCTTCTCAATCTGTAAATTAATAACTATTTTAGTTTACGATGACTTTGTGGGGTTATCATTGCTTTAAAACACTTGTTGTGTTATTGATAGTTAGTTCATAGTAGATTTTTTATTAGTATTTTTTTATTTTATTCGTGATAGTTAATACATTTCACAAACAATTAACAAATTTTGCTTAATCTGAAGAAATTGAAAATTATACAATTATTTTTGATAAATTTTCAATTATATTTTATTGATAATTTAATTGAAAAAAAAAATATGAACGTTCGTGATTTTTGCTAATTATCGAGAATATCAACTTCTATTAAGATATATGTGTATTAGCACCAAATAAACATAATACTCAACGTTTCGTTCTTTTTTTTTCCAGGCTATGGCTTTGTAGACTTTGAGTCACCGGTGGCGGCAGAGGGTGCTGTCAAAGCCCTGGTCGCCAAGGGTATCCAAGCGCAGATGGCGAAAGTGGGTATCTGGTTGATCCGTAGACTGGCCAGTGTACGTTGGTTGTGCATGCAAGTACAGTAATACCAGAGTAACAGTAAACCTTTCTCTTTCTATCTTCTCTCTCTCTCTCTCTCTCTATTTCACACTCTCTCTCTACTCTATCTCTATCTCTTTACCTCTACCTCTGCCTCTTTACCTTTCTTTCTATCTACTTCTTTACTTCTATTTTCCATTTCCCATACCGATCATCTTTCCTTAAGATCCTGAAAACTCAGCAACAAGATAAGGATAAATTTTATTAAATTATTCATTACTATATAAAAGTTTGAAGTTTTTAATAATCTTCATTCAATTATTTTTTTTTTATTCCAGAAAATTTTTGATTATTAAATTCAAAATAATTTCTGGATGGTTGAATATTTAATGGTATTCAGTAAACAAAATGATTTTTGACTTTTAGAATACATACGAAGTGAAAAAAAAAAAGATTTTTTATTCCAGTGATTTTTTTCGCATACATTTGATGATATTTTTCATGTTAGAATAATTTTTTTGAACATTTTGAACCTACCAAAAAAGCCTCTACTTCTTATCTAAATTACGTATCTACTGTCGATTCTTTGAATCTGTCTCTTTACTATCTCATACTTACCTATCAACCTGTCAATGCTTGCTGCTATACCTCGGCCACAGTTGTTGCTGACTTACTATGCTATGTCAAACACGTTCCAAGTTATGACTGAAAATTGCCTTCATTGAAGCACTAATTCAAGCCTCAAGCGATTAATATATTTAATGTCATTTTTAAACGGATACTATTGTTGCTACTATTTGTTGAAAAAAAAGCTTTAAAACTGCCATACTGGCTTTGAGAGCTTTCAAGCTTTCTTGTTCAAGAATTTTTGGCTTATTTGTGTAAAGCTTCCTTTAAAATTCTTTCATTAAAATTATTTTAATCATTTAAGTATTTTTATTAGCTTTGTAATTTGTTGTTGATACAACAATTATGTTAGTCAAAAATTCTGAAAAAAATTCTTAACTATACCAATTACTTTTTGTCAAAAAAAAAAAAACAGTAGATCATACTATAAAACTTTAGACTATAGCATCAGTATCAAAATTCTTGGAAGCTCTCACAACCAAATATCGTGGTCAATTAAAACAAGCTTTTTAAAAATTTAATTTTATTGAAGTATGGCAGCATAGACAAAGTTATTAGTATCAATTATTAATACAAAATTTTTCTTTTTACATTTGTTTCTTCAATTGAAAAAAAAAAAAAATGACGATCGCAAGAGAACTATCGAACATTGATTATTTTTTCATTATTATATTTTTATTGCTTATCTTATAAAATTTCATTAATTTTAAATATCTAACAAACATATTATAAACGTATTACGTTTAATCAATTTTGATAAATTATTTAATATTAAATATGAAAATAATTGACGACGCCTAGCAAAATTACAATCAACGTGGCTCATTTCACTTTTATATTGCTCAAAATAAGATAAGACTCATTTTAATTATACTGCTGTCAAAAACTAACTCGGAATGGTTTTTCTAACTCAAAAAAAAATGGCGGAAGCACGAGGTGCCGCACTCTAAGAATAATCGAATGCATGTAGCGCATTTGACAAACTTGAATTCTTTTTTTTTCTCAAATATTAATAAATCACTAAAAACACGACGTACATTTGGTTTCTTTAACTTTGCATCTGATGGTGTGCAGCTATATATTTGCTCAAAAAAAAAAAAACTTTTAACAGTGGCTATTTTATTCTATTTTAATAATGAGCTACTACAACTTGATTCTTGGGGTGCTGGTTGGCTCTGATTGGCATTCGCCTTGCTTTTTTATTCTTACATTTATTGTATTAACAATATGTACAACCAACTCGTGTTGTATTATTTTTATAAATGTATCGTGTAGGATTCAAAAATTTTTTACTTCTATTCATTATTCATAAATTCTCATAAATTTAAAAAATTAAAAAAAAATTTTGTATTTTATCAAAATTAATTTAAAACCATGATAATTAATGAATCGTACACGATCTTAGTTAAGTTAAATATAATTATTACAATAGAAAAATTATGAGTCTTAAATCTATATATTTATTAAAGTTTTAAAACAAATATTACAATAAACTATATATAATCATAATTGCCGACAGCTTGGCTATATTATTTGTTTTTTCTTTTTAATGCATACGCAAGATTGAAGTAAATTGTCGTAACGTATAAATATATATTATTAAGTAAACGTAGAATTAATTTCAAATTCAAAAAATGGTGGATCTCAAAAGATGCTTATTTATCTCGTTTCGCGTTACCGACGTTAAAAATTAAAAAAAAAAAAAATTAATATAAAAAACAATTCATTCTCATTTACACACTTTATTTATTTATTTTTTTATTATTTCTTACTATAATCTAATTTTTGCTTTTTTATCATTGATTTTATTTCATTATTTTTTTTTTCTCTTTTTTGTTTGAACTTTTTGTATCTTCAGCCTCGTCTCATCTCGTACGTTTGGTTAGACTATTTACTGTGCTTCGACTTACTCTGGCTTTTCATTTAGCGGAATGTTGTATAAAAGTACTCTCAGAATTTAAAAAATTCTCGCCTCCTTACATATATATAGATATTACAGCTTTCGATGGCTCGTTAAAGTAATTTAAATACTCTCTATCTCTCCTTTTTCCACTTGTAGATAAACTCGTCTCAATGTGACGTCTTTCACGCAAAACAATTGAGTTTTTTTGTAAATGTATCTCTTTGTTAAAGTACTTTGTACTCAAAGATTTAAGAAAGTCGTGATGTAGAATTTATTTGATTGTATGATTTTCTGTAGTACGTAGCCAGATTATATTTCCTTGTTTTATTTATTATTATTATTATTATGATTTTGTTTTTTGTTATTTTTTTTTTCTTGTTAATAAATAAGACAGATTTGGAGAGCCACCAGAATGTGGTAACGTAATGCAATGGAGCATGAAAAAGTTTTTTTCCAGAGTTGACAAACAATTCGTATACCTCGAACTGTCTCTACTTGAAACATATCACTATAATATGTCCGCCATTATTTGTACTTTCTGCAGTCTATTACATTACTATAGTTGAATCGAGTACTGTTATAGCTTATTATTGGTCCACTTTTGTTTTGTAGCTTTTATTATTGTTGTAGTTTTTATTGTTTATTTGTTTTTTTTATACTTTTCTTCGTCGTTGAAAAAAAATTTTTTAAAAAAAGTACAAATATTATTGTTTAGGACAAAGTTTTGTTTTGTGAAGTATCAATGAATATATCTTTCTTGGCTTTATTCGTTTGAACCAATATGAGGCATTAAAATATTTTATTTATTGTTAAAGTCATTATGTAGATCTATTAAAGTAATAAAGCTTTTAAAGACCTTCATTTAATCTTACAATCCTGTTTGAAATAAAAATGTAAAAATCAATTTCTTAGTTGCAACATCAAAAAAATGTAAAATCTCTTATCTTAGTTTACTCAACAGGATTTAAGATATTGATGTGTCGATTTTATTATAATTAAATTTATTTATTAATTAGAGAAAATATAAAAAAGAAACTAAAAATTAAAGAACACACGATTAAGTCCAAGCGAGTGCTTGAAAAAAAAAGCTCTCGCGCTCTGGAAAGTCCATAAATTGCATAGCCTCTTCGTTAATTTCTCCAGCAACAGGAGCAGGATCCGACCAATCTTTACATTGCCAATCTGCCAATGACCTTCAAGGAAAATGACGTTGAGACACTGCTCGCCCAATACGGCCAAGTCATCTCCACGCGCATCCTACGTGACACTAACGGACAAAGTAAAGGCGTCGGATTTGCAAGGTACTTTTCACAAGAAAGCTTTTTTTTAGTAACTTATAAGTATATAATCTAAAATCTATATTAATCTAACGTTATGACTTTTTTCATGTTTCAGGATGGAGTCCAAAGAAAAATGCGAACATATTATACAGATTTTTAACGGTAAAGCGCTACACGGAGGTAAGGATCCTCTACTAGTTAAATTTGCCGACGGTGGCAACAAAAAGAAATCCCTTTACAAGAACACAATATGGAGGGAATCGGGTGACGTGAGCAATTCGGTAAGTCAAGCTTTACAATAGTCATACACAAAATATATATACAAATACAGTATCGATTATTTAACACAACCTTTTTTTCTTTCTTTCTTAATTTTCAGAATATGACACTGAACTACGACACAAGCGCGGTTGGACAAAACGGCGTGGCGACGGCCCACATGCTGCCCGCGGCGACTCTCGCACAGTACGGCCGACATTACAGCCAAGCGATGCCTGGCTACAATGTACCCAGCGCGCCCTGGGTCACACCCTATCTCGTCCAGACTCCACCGCACATGCAACAGGTCGACGTGAGTTTTATTAACGCTAGGCAACGGTTTCTCACGCGCGATGGCTCGCTTTTGCAATGGATCGTTTTATTTAATTTTATTTTTTCGGATACCGGTTTGAACTGAATTGTTGCGGGATTTTCGGATTTCTTAGAGTCATGTCAATTTAATTTTGTCAAGATTCGTCTTATTTGTTTTTATAAAATAATACTTACGCGAATGGTGATTAAAATCGGCATTTAAAAATTTTAAAGCTTTTAGATATTTATAATAACACTTGGTAATTTTTTCCATATTTAACTCAAAATATTGTTGTTATACAGATGATGCCATCTGCTGATCCAAGTAATCCACAGTACGGCATGATTCCACAGCTTACAACTCAGATGTCCACATTACATCTTGGCACTGGTTCCGTAAGTACAATTGATCTTAGTTTTATTGTCCTGAATAATTATAGTAAAATCTAATAATTGTTGTACCTTGCTATGTTACAGTACATAAGCCCGCATCCATACCCGTACACGACTTACCCGGCACCGAGCATCATCCACGCTCCCATGACACTGGGCGACAGCGAGCAGACGAGCAACGCAGCGTCACCGGACGACTCCTATCAACAGTACCAGGCTCAGCAGCCCAAGTAGGCTACAGATTTTTAGGTTAGGCCAGGTTTTAGAGATTAGATCCGATCAAGGCACGCAAATTCGCGGGCGTGCCACACAGAGAGAGATAGGTTTAACTTAGGCTTCGTTACTATTTTTATTATTTCATTATTATTAAGGCCATTTAAGTGTCAACTGACTTAACTAACGGTGGTCTCTCTTCACTTTTTAGGTTCAACTACGCGGAAGGTTACACGAGTTAGGCGAGGTGCGCTTGTCGATACGGGAAGTTGCATTAAGTAAGAAAAGAAAAAATCTCAAAAAAAAAAAACAAAGACACGAAGAATAGATGAGAGAGAAAAAGATTTCTTTACATAAAAAGTCAGATAAGATTCTTCCTCACGATAAATTGACTTGCCAGCCATCTTTTATACATTTTATCCATCAAGATAAAATAGGTGAAAGTAGTTGAATATTTTGCAACGAGTAGAGAATGATTGAGTGTTGACTTTAAAAAAAAAAAAAACAAAAAAAACAAAAAAAAAACAAAAAAAAATTAAGAAAGCAAGAAAGAATAAAAGGAGAGCGAGAAGGGGCAGAGCTAAACTCTCGCGGTGTTGATTTTTATGTACGACAATGCTATAGACACACAAATGATAAAAATAAAAAAATGAAAATGAATGTAAGGAAAAAAAATAAGGGAAAACAATGAGAAAAAAGCGGCACGACGGCTCCACAAAGCGCCCAACCACACACATCGCATAGCTGATTATAGGCGACAACCTACATAGGCAACGGGGCAGTCATAGGCGTTCGAGCTCATAGGCTTCCAGGATAACTTTTAGGTATTTACATTTAACTAAGGAAGACGTTAAAAATAAGTCGTCGGAGCTAAGCGCTTGAGTATGTGAGAGAGAGAAAGAGAGAGAGTGTGTGAATAAATATTTTAACAAACTGGAAACTATAAAAAAAAAAACGCTGCTTAGAATATACAAAGAAAAATGAAAAAAAAAATCTTCCCAAATTTCAAGTTTCAAGAAAAATCAAGTTTTCTAACTCGTTATCGAGACTGATTGTTGTTTATTGCAATACTCGATGAACTTTTCGGAATCTTTTATTATTCCTAATTAAGACGACTTGCCTTAGACGAGCGATTTGTACCTTTTTCACTGGCGTCTTCATTGGAGCAGATTTTTAAACGCAGTGCCTTTGTTGACCTTTGAACCATCCAAGGCGTTACGCGTTCGCATCCATTGTAAGATAAGCGACTTACAAACTATGTAATTTATCATAAACTATCAGTCACTTCTTCCTCTGACTAATTCTTTTTCGACTCTCTCCCTCTCGCTCTTCCTCTCTCCCCCTTTGATTTACGCATATATAATCTCTTTTTTTAAGTTGACGATATTTAATATAATTTTTATTTAATTAATATTGTATATATTTTTTTATTTTAATTGTACATGTGTCGAAAGCTTTTGTATTCTTTTTTATACCTTCGCTGCGCAAAGGTCAATTTGTAGGACTGTTTAGCGAAAAAAAAAAATTTTTAGATCGGTGAGAGATGCTAGTGGAACAGTTTTTAAAAAATTATTAAAGACGATACTATTTGATTATAAAATAGCTTTTCTATTGTAGAATCATGCGAAAAGTATATCTGAGTGACTATGTAATTCGATTTAAATTGATCAATAGTTAAAATGAAATTGGATTTTTCGTGAAACTTGAAGAAACGGACAGGGCATAAGCCACTAAAAGTGCCCTTAGTTTATTTTGGATCGTTTGAAAAAAAAGAGAACTAGTCTTTGTGAGAGATAATGTGGAGGTTTAGATAGGCTCTTCTAAAAAATGTGAAGAAATAACGAAACGGGCAGAAGCGAGGAAAGCAAAGAAGCAAGTGCAAGATAAAGATAGAGTGTACTTGAAGAATAAAAACGACCTGCCTATATTTACATGATACAGACTGCGGACATAACATGTTAAAAAATTGTAAAAAAATAAAAAATAACTGCACATATACGCTGCGAGTGCACTTTGTATCGAAGCATGTAAACACAGAAATCCGTTGGTCTTATATGGATACTTACGCCTCCATGGTTCGGTACATTAAAAAAAGTGACACACAGAGAATCAAACTCCTTCTTATTAATCATCGTCGTCCCTTGCTTTTTGAATGAAACAATAAGAATAAACTGAAAGAACTGTTCTGGGGATCCGCTCACAAGGGATTTGCATTCGATCTTTGAAAATCCGAATGTGTCTGCCACCGAGTCGAGACGAGTGTGTTCAAGAGGGAGGCTCACGATACTTTCTCACTTCACACTCGCAGAGTATCCTTTCGAGGCAGATCGATTGCGAAGAAGACTCTGCGTGCATTAAGGATACTGCGAAGTAAAATATTTTTAAAAAAATTGACACAGATTTTTTATATTTTTATGCGAATTTTTAGAGTTGATATAAGTAGAATTAAACTTTATTGTAATGAATTTATTCTATTTTAGAGAAATTGAAGAAAAAAAATAACATATTTAAAAAATATCCCAGCATGATGACGACCGATGTAATTGACTATCAATGAAATGTTGTATATTAAATTTTTTAATTCGTCGAAAAAAAAAGAAAATGAATTTTTTATAGTTTACATCATATAATCTATACGGTATCCTTAATGAAGTACAACTGATTTTGTTCGAAAAACCAGAATATGTACAAGCACGTCTTGCTCGAGAATTCACTCCCGTCGAAGGTGACTTACCTTAGGAAATACTAGCTAATGAGCAAAATCAATCGATTACTTAACATAATGAATTGATAAAAGAAGAAGCCTTCGACCGAAGTGTGAATCGACCAAGACGGCCTAGAAACGATTCAGTATTAAATAAGAAACGTCCCGCATGAACATTAGACGTCACACATTCCCCCACATTATCCTGAAGCAGCGCGACATGCATTTACGGTGTCCACCTTAAGTAATGATTTAGATTAAAGGAATAAAAGAAAAAAAAAGACTGGGAAGTAGCGCGTTATTGTACGAGAGAGTCAGTAGGCAAACCATTTGAAATTCGAGGATTTTCTTAGCGCCCTTAGAGTGTAAAATGTGATATTTTTCACGAGAGAGAACGAGAGAGAGAGAAAGAGAGAACGAGAAATAATAGAGTAAACGAAATAAAAGAGTGAAAGATTGAGCGAAAGAGAGAGAAAGCGCGTACGAGAGAATAAGGAAGAAATCATTGTGGTTGATCGATGAGCAAATGGACGTAGGCGAGTTTTTTCTCCCACGGAAAAAGCTTTGGCGTTGTATCGTTTAGTCTGTCTGTTCATCAATTTAAGAGAAAAAAAAATGAAAAAAAAAAACATTGAAACAAAGTGCTGCTGTTATAGCGCTATAGAAAGATAAGAGAAAAAGAGAATTAAAAAAAAAAATAAAAAAATAAAAAAAAAAATCGGCATGGGGCAATGGAATTTCAGCGAATGGTTTATAGAAATAAAGACGATACTTTTGTGTCAAGGCTATTTCGAACTTTTTCAATCATTTTTTCTTTTTACTTTTTCGAACGCTTGTAAAATGTTAATCTTGTAAATAATTACGAGTTACAAGTGAGAAACGAAACGACGTGTTACTATGTGAGAAATTTCTCTGCTTAAGAAAAAAAAAAATGGACAAAAAAAAATCATGATCTTTTTCTGTTAGCTTCTGTGGATAAGTTTGCATTCAGACTCCTATCTTGTTTCATCACTCTATAATTTCTTTTCTTTTTGGCTTCTTATTTCTGTTTTATGTTCAAATAACCGAGCGACAATGCGGGAACAATTTGATATTTTTCTTTTGTGTTTACCAATTTCTTTTTGTTTATTTGTACATTGTAGATTTTTAAATGAAATGATTTTGGAAAAAGAGGTCTCTTTGTGTAATCCACAGTTCTTTTTTTTTATGTTACTTGATGACTAAACGATTGCTTATTATTTACGAGATAAAAACAATACTTTAAGATATTGTAATTTTAAGTTAGAAATTAAAATTAGTATGTAAATAAATGAGAAGTGATTGATAAAATACGAAGAATAAAGGTAATAAATTATAATAGATTTAAGTTTACAATAAATTGTTTTTTTTTTAAGATACTTTTATCAAGAAACCATTGATAATAATTTTTACTTATATAATTTTAAAAATTATTTTATACAGTTAATTTTTTTTATTCCTTTTATTTTTATCATGATTAAACAGTGAAAAAAATAATACTTTTAAAAATATATAATGATTTATTAACAAAATTTTTCAAGATTACTAAAGTATTTAATTGTTCAATTAATTTAAACTGATCATACAATTATTAATATGTCCTGAGACGATTATTTAATGGTTGAATAATATAATAAAAGATTTCAACAAGTCTTAGAAGTGATTCATAGAACAACTGCAAGCTCAGTATATTTTTCAAAATTTTCTCTTCTATTTCTATTGTTTCATATACAAATATATAATTTTCAAAGTTAATATTTCTGAATATTTAATATGAGAAATATGTTTCATTCTATGTTTGAATAAAAATTATCTGAAGATTGCTGCCATAAAGGTGTTTACAACAGCTGCTGTACCTGGTTATTCCCAAGAAAAAAGGATTTTTATAATTTACAAAAAAATTTTCACTACAATTACAATAATAATATTTTTAATAAAAATGAATAATAAATTTTAAGTATTCAATAATAGTTAATTAATTTTGTCATACAATTGTTTAATCACGTTACTTGATATTAATATTACAAAATATCAATCTCTATTTTTTTTCTTTATTAAAACAACAAATAATTTTTGGAATAAATTTTCTTATTTCTTACATCTTTTAAACTAAATGTCTTTTTAAATCATTTAAAATAAAATTTTGAACGCGCTTATAAAAAATGATGGTTTTGCAATTTGCTATTTTTTAATCAATATAAATTAATTTACAAATTTTCCGGGTTTTCTTTTTCCATTGTAATCTATTCTTTTAAAACTTTCAATTGATCGAGTAAGTACAAACCAATCAACAGCAACGCAAGCTTCGATGTCAAGTTCGATCGAAATGATAAATAACGTCATCAAATTTCGCGGGTTTACCGCCGGTCTCAAACATCAAGTTCCAAGAATATCCGCTTGCGGTAGTTTGGCGCTCGAGTCAATTTCGTGCGTCGCGCGCGTATCCGGTCGTGGGCTAGCCGCCGACTCTTGCTCGCGCGCCTAAAACGTCTTTCTCTCTCTATCTCCCGCGTAATACTCTCCTTGCTGTTGCTGCCGTGGAAGCTAGAACGAGAAGACAAGAAGACAGTAATCCAGATCTTCGTTTTGGTTAGACAGAGATAAACTCTCTCTCACCGTGTGTGTTTAGCAAGAAAACGCGAGCGGGCATCAACAGTGTGGCGTAGCAGGCCGGGACCTGCTGAGCTGGGGTGGTCCAGTGCTTGTGAAAGCTCCGGTCCATCAAGAGAAAGACCTCGACATCATCATCATCATCATCGAGTAGACGATTAGAGGTTAGACATTTACAAGTGTTGAGTACGAAAGACATTGCAGCCATGTCTAACGTATCGCTCGACACCGACACCTTCTTCAGGCGCATGAAGCGTCTTTATTCAGCTTGGAAGGTAAGAAACCCGTTGCCCAGGATGAACCGCGTGTGTGTTCGCGCGCGCGCGAGGAAGAGACTTCGTAAACGTTCTCTTCATCCTCTGCTTGCAGGATGGCGAAGTTGGTACAGACGACAGCTTCTCCAAGATGGATTGTCTTGTGTCGTTTGTTGGAGCCGACGAGGATGTCGTTTACAGCAAGTCTACGGCTCTCCAGGTAAGATATTGTTTCTTGTCTCTCCGTCCCCTTCCCTCTATACCGCCCACCATATCCATTTTCAATCTCTTTACGGTAAAGAGATGGATTTGGGTATTTTTTTTCCATTATCCTGACAGCGTTGCCTAGGGTACCAGGACTAACGGGATTGTTGAGTTTTATGGTTTTTCCTATGGCAAGGCTTTAATATTCCAAACGCAATAGACAAAATGTCGGGAATCGTAAGCTTATCTCGTTCTCGCGTTAATGCGTTTCTAACCTCGAATATGTGAATGGCTATGTCGCACGGACTAAAATGCTTTTGACTTGGATTTGGATCAAATATCAATTTAATGTCAACTTAGTTTTTTAAATTTTTTACAGCTCTTAAAATGAAAAAAAAAATGATGCAATTTACCTTTTAAAAATGAAATTTAAATTAGAAATGTTTGCATATAAATTTATACTGTAGAAATAGATAATAACATAAATATGATTAACCTACATTTAAAGTTACAAATTAAATATACTTTAGGAATAAGTTTGCAAAATTAGATGTTTATTCTTTAATTAATGATGAAATCACCTAAAAAAGATGTATAATATTTTCAAAAATGAAATATTTGTTTACTTAACTTTTAATATTTGAGTTGCAGAAATTAATGAATATAAATTATTGTAAAAGGTTTGCTAATCCCTGTTCTTACAAAGATTTATTAAATTTTAATAAATTAATTTCAATTTTTTCAGACATACCTTATCAATTATGAATTACCTGATACCATCATGATTTTGGCAGAAGATTCTATAAATTTTTTGGCTAGTAAAAAGAAAATTGAATTTTTGAGGAAGTTGGAGGATAAATCTGAAGATTCTGGAGTTCCTCCAGTGAAACTTTATGTGAGAGATAGGGTATGTACAACTTTGAAATAAAAACCTTATTTATGTGTAATTCATAATTACATTAATTTTTTTTTCTTTTAAGACTGATGAGGACAAAGCCAATTTTGCAAAACTTATGGATGTTATTAAAGGAAGTAAAAATGGCAAGACAATAGGAGTGTTTAGCAAAGATAACTACAAATCTTCTTTTATAGATGCCTGGAAAGCAGCTGTTAAAAAAGAAAATTTTGAAAATGTAATTTAAAATTAGATATAAATTTTATAAAACTAAATTTCTTATTATAATTCAATATACATATTTTTTTTTAAGATTGATGTAAGTGCTGCAGTCGCCTATGTAATGGGTCCAAAAGAAGATCAAGAAATTCTGACAGTTAAAAAAGCTTCTTTAGTATCAGTTGATCTTTTCAATAAATATTTAAAAGATCAGATCATGGACATTATTGATAATGATAAAGTAAGAATTATTAATTTATTTTCATTATACATGGAAAAAATAATTAATTTTACCTTTTTTTTTGCAGAAAGTTAAGCATTCAAAACTTGCAGATGGAGTGGATTCTGCAAGTACAGATAAAAAATATGTAACAGGAGTTGATACTTCTCAAATAGATATGTGTTATCCTGCTATTATTCAAAGCGGTGGTAATTATTCTTTGAAGTTTAGTGCTGTCAGTGACAATAATATTCTTCACTTTGGTGTCATAATTTGTTCTCTTGGAGTCCGTTACAAAGGATATTGCTCTAATATAGTCAGAACTTTGTTAGTAAATCCAACAAAGTCAATTGAGGTAATAAATTAAGTTTTTTCATTGTGTTTGAACAAATTTTATGATATTTATCACAAATTTGTCATGTCCAGGAAAATTACAATTTTTTGCTTCAAATTGAAGAAGAGATTTTGAAAAAATTAACATCGGGTACAAAGTTGAGTGATGTGTATGATGCTGCCCTCAAGTTTGTTAAGGAAGAAAAACCTAAAATGGTGGAACATCTTACTAAAAATTTTGGATTTGCTATGGGTATTGAATTTAGAGAAAGTTCGTTGCTCATAGGTCCAAAAACAAATACAGTTGCAAAAAAAGGAATGGTTTTCAATGTCAACGTTGGTTTGGCCAATTTAAGTAATCCAGAAGCAACTGAGAAGGAATTGAAAACTTATGCTTTATTTATTGGGGATACAGTTGTTGTTAATGAGGTATTGTATAAATATTGTTATTACGTTTATCATGTAATAAAAAATACTTCTTAATGAATAATTATTTAAAAAATATTGTAGGACCAACCAGCTTCTCTTCTTACACCTTCAAAAAAGAAAATAAAGAATATTGGTATATATCTAAAGGAAGACGATGAAGAAGAAGAAGATAGTGGCAAAGAAAATGTTCAAAAGCCCGAAATTCTTGGTAGAGGTAAACGAACAGCTGTGATTGAGTCTAAGTTGAGAACTGAACATAGTTCAGAAGAAAAACGCAAGCAACATCAAAAGGAATTAGCTCAACAACTCAATGAACAGGCTAAAGCTCGATTAGCTCAACAATCTAGTGGAAAAGAGCAAGAGAAAATACGTAAATCTACAGTGTCTTATAAAAATCTTAATAGTATGCCCAATGACCCAGAAGTTAGAGAACTTAAAATATTTGTTGGTAAGCATATTTGCATGATTTATTTAAAAAAAAAAAGGATATATTGTTTATTTAACTAATACAAATTTAATATTATAGATAAAAAATATGAGACTGTCATTTTACCTATTTATGGAATACCTGTACCATTTCATATATCTACAATAAAAAATATTTCCCAGTCAGTAGAAGGTGATTACACTTATTTAAGAGTAAACTTCTTCCATCCTGGAGCAACTATGGGTCGAAATGAGGGAGGAGTTTACCCTCAACCCGATGCAACATTTGTTAAAGAAGTGTTAGTATCTTTAATTACTTTCTGTAACAATTATAATACTTGATTAACATTTTTCACCGTTTAATCAAAATATTACAGAACTTACCGCAGCACAAATACAAAAGAACCCGGTGAAATTTCGGCACCATCGGCGAACTTAAATACTGCCTTTAGACTGATTAAGGAAGTACAGAAAAAGTTTAAAAACAGAGAAGCTGAGGAACGCGAGAAGGAAGATCTTGTTAAACAAGACACTTTAATTTTATCTCAAAATAAAGGAAATCCAAGACTGAAAGATTTGTATATTCGTCCAAACATTGTTAGTAAACGTATGACGGGTTCATTAGAAGCCCATTCAAACGGTTTTCGTTATACGTCTGTTAGAGGCGACAAAGTCGATATTCTTTATAACAACATAAAAAATGCATTCTTCCAACCTTGTGACGGAGAAATGATAATCCTTCTTCATTTCCATCTAAAAGTAAGAATTCGTTTTTTATAATAAATTAAATCTACTTTATTAAAAAATTGTAGTAAGAAGATTTTTGGTTTCCTTTGTAGCACGCCATTATGTTTGGCAAAAAGAAGCACTTGGATGTACAATTTTACACAGAAGTAGGAGAAATAACCACAGATTTGGGAAAACACCAACATATGCATGATCGCGATGATTTGGCCGCTGAACAATCTGAACGAGAACTTCGACACAAGTTAAAGACAGCGTTCAAGAGTTTTTGTGAAAAAGTCGAAACTATGACAAAACAGGAGGTAGAGTTCGATACACCATTTAGAGAGCTTGGCTTCCCTGGAGCACCATTCAGAAGTACTGTCCTTCTTCAGCCAACCAGTGGCTGTCTTGTAAATCTAACAGAATGGGTAAGTGTTCTACAAAAATTATTGTAAATATAAAGTATATTTATTTATATTATAATTAAATAAAATTTTTATATTAATCATCAATAATTTGTTCTAGCCACCATTTGTTATTACGCTAGAGGACGTTGAATTAGTACATTTTGAAAGAGTACAATTTCACTTGAAGAACTTTGATATGATTTTTGTGTTCAAAGATTATCAACGAAAAGTAGCTATGGTTAATGCCATTCCCATGAACATGCTGGATCATGTTAAGGAATGGTTAAAGTAAGTAATATTAGCAAATATTAATTTCACACAAAGCAACTTAATTTCAACAGTTTTTAACATCGGTATAACAAAACTTTTTTAGCTCCTGTGACATCAGATACGCAGAAGGTGTTCAGTCTTTGAACTGGGCCAAAATTATGAAAACTATCATTGATGATCCAGAAGGATTCTTTGAAAATGGTGGCTGGTCTTTCTTGGATCCTGAAAGTGACGCTGAGAATGGAGAAGAAGAAGACGAGGAAGAAGAAGAGGATGATGCTTATGAAGTAAGTAACATTATTTAAAATATAATAGAAGTATTAGATTTGTACTTGAATTATTTTATAATTATTATTTTATCACAGCCTTCTGATTCCGGCACCGAAGAAGAATCTGAAGATGACTCTGAATACTCAGAAGCATCTGAAAACTCGGAGAGTGACGGTAATTTTATAATCTACAAACTTTAGATAAAATTTTATAAGTCAAAATTTCACTTATTTGGTAATGAATATTTTCAGAGGAAGAATTGGGAAGTTCAGAAGAATCCGGAAAAGATTGGTCGGACCTTGAGAGAGAAGCAGCTGAAGAAGATAAGGAAAGAGGAGATGAATACGTGGATGAGTTCAAAAAAGGAGATAAACATTCGTCAAAGAACCGGTATGTAAAAAGCTATCATTTTTGTAAAAAAAACATTTGCACGTATTAATACGTATGATTTTCATATAGACACAGTTCTAAACATAAGAGTTCATCAAACTCGAAAAGCAAAAGCTCAAGTAGCAAGGATAAAGACAGACATAGGTTAGTAAAAATGTATATATCATGCTTACAGTTTTAAGCTAGTGATATTTTTTCGCAATGTTATGCACCTTGCTAAAATAAGAATGCTTCTTTTTTTTACGCTTAAACGCTTCGTGTGTCATTGTAAATGATAAATATATCTTTGATACTGAAGTTTTTATATTAATAATTAAAGATCGGACCGAAAGCATGAAGGGTCACACAAGAAAGTGTCTTCTCCTTCAAAATCGTCCAAACACAGGTGATGCTCGTCGGCATTTATAACTTCCTATTATAGTTCTAATATTTTTTTTAACATTTTTAGCCCGAAAAAAAGTGACAGGCATGATAAACACAGCAGTAGCAGCAAACACAGCAGCAGAGACAAGCATAAGTCATCATCACATTCATCCAGCAGTAAGAAACGTTCCCGTGATGACAGCTCTGATAGACGTAATTCTAAGAAATCAAGGTAAATAATTTTTTCTTTTAATCTTCAGTTATTACACAATTTTAAATGATAACATATTTTCAATTTTTTTATTTATTTCATCGAAAATTTGCGACTGTGTTAAATTTAAAAATAGTGATAAACATAATTCTATTAGCATATTATAATTCTATATAAAAAAATTATTTCATCTAATTTGTTATTTTAATTATTTTTTAAATAGCTTTAAAAAAATACTTTTGGTTCATATGACAAAACTGTACATAATACTTTTTTTCAGGAAATAAACTGGACCTGGATAATAAATGCTTATAAAAGCATTTAAATCAATGATAATATTTGTGGCACATGCAGACATTCACAACAGGTTATTTAAAACGAACCATGTGAGTTTCATTTTTCTGCGATAATGTACAAAAGTTTAAGAAAAATCGTCTCAAGCATAGTACTGTCAACTAAAATCTCATCCCAACAACTAAGTTAAGAAAAGAATTAAGTTTATTTAGCTTCTGTTACATTAATTTAATAGAAGTTCATCTCAGCTCACGTATTTTTATAAGCTTCATTTTTATAACTTAAAGTTGTAATCCATATTAATAATAATTATTTTCAAACTTTGACTTATTGTGAATATTTATATCATATTTAATTTGATTGTTGAATTTCATCAAATTTTCATTAAATGTTAAATAACAGACGACTTTCATAATGAAAGACAAATTGTAATGTACAGTTCTAATAATCATTAGTGCAAGCTTATTCAAAGACAGTAAATGAAAGTGAGCTTTTTTAAAGAATGTAGTAAACGCTTTTTTATTTTATTTTTTTTATTGTAAAAATCCGTAAATTTTTTGAGATATAAGTGATCAAATTTCAATTTCACCTGTTCTTTTTTTTTTCTAAATTCATTCCCAAAATACAGTTTTATAATATTTATACTTGTGTACAATTGAATATTTGTAATCGCACCTCTAAATATTATTGTACATATTCCAAATCGCTACTTGAATACCATTTTTGTATTACATAAGAAATGTTGTATCTAAGAAAGCATAATAATACATATTTAAAAAATAATTACAATTTCGTATTACAGTTTATTCTTATTTTATAATAATTTTATTGAACCCAAGTTCAAACAAAATATTTTTTCTATTATAAATTAAAAAACTTTACTTGATTCACTAACAAAACAAGTCAATTTTAAGATATGTTAATTTAACTAATCCGTATTCAAGAATAGAAAAAAAAAGAGAGAGAGAGCATTGCACCCATTTCGCAATTCCAGAACATGATAAATAGCGAAGACGAGTTGCGGCAGCAAATAAGAATCTATCAAAAGTGAAAGTGCACGTCCCCGAAGGCGCACGTCGTCGCTTTCTCCCCGTTCTGTGTCACTAGTTGCATGTTAAATCCGTAAAAAAATTATATATATATATGAAGAAGATTATAATCGTTCAAGAAAATTAATAGCTTTCAATAAAAATAACAACTATCGTAAAAGTAAATCAACTTGAGAGTTTCTTCAACCATTAAAACGCACCTTTAAAACTTACAATTTAGTATTAAAATAAATGATTCAACTTTTCGTAAATCAAATTCTTCACACGAAAATCTTGCTTTCCAGTGTTTTAAAAATAAAAATAAAAAAGATTTTTAATAATAATAAATAACAAAATTAATGAATTATAAAAAAATATCACTTTATTTATGTAAAATACAAAAGTAAAACTACACATACACTAAGTGTATACATTAAAAATTATAATAAAAATTCGTAGAGTCAGAAATTCATTAGCTCGTCGTTTATCAGTATTTCCTCGTAAATAAAATATTTAACGATTCGTCAATTCTTTTAAAAATAATCAAAAAACATCTTAAAATCCTTTTTTAGTTCTTGCCAATTTGATCAATTTGTCCTTGCAGATTATTAACAACTTCAGCAGGTACATGAGCACCAAGAATTTCAAATAAATTAATCCTTTGATTTCCGGGTATGGATTCATAGGCAGCAAGTTCAATGCCTTCTTGGACGTTTTGGATCTGGGCATCTTTAGGTATCAAATAGGTTTGCTGGGCCTGCCTGATTGCCTCGTTACTGAATAGCTGACCATCTTTTTGCTGAGGCAGGGCTGCTGCGACAGCAAGGAGAGCGAAAACAATCAGTCCTGCAGTTTTCATGATGCGTGTGTCTGTGTATTGAAAAAAAAATGACAAATTATATTAGAATTTTTTAATGTTTTATACAACTGGGATGATGGTTGTTCGTTGACTATTACGCAGTTACTTGAATTTCTCTCGCGGTTTGTGTGTAAGACTATTATTATTATAAGTGTCAATTTTGCTAGTTCAATTAGCGCGTGGTTTGCTTGCGCGAGTATAGAGAGGTGTCTCTCTTTTTTAACAACTCTGTTGGTTAACATATTACTAAGGTGTTATTAGTATAACTCAAAGTCGACATCTACATTATTACGAAACCAAGCGTCAATCGTATAAGTAATTTGTATAAGCTTAACCGACTAAAATCTATTCTCTCATTTATTTTATTTTTTTTTTGTTAACAGATAGCATTTTTCCCTTTTACTGTGTTACAAAAGTATATATATTATTATGTACCTATATTTCAGCGCCTTTTTCTTTTTAATTTCTTAAAGATTATATACATCTAAGTTTTATCTTCTTTTTTTTTTACGGCTTATACTCTTTATTTACCGGTACTTAATTATGGCTATTAGAGACTGGGTGCAAGAGGCTTGATGATTTCAGGGATTTTTTATGTGAGACTTTTGCACTTAAGTTTTGTAATTATAAAGTTAAGAACTCTGAATTTTTTATCAAACTTTTACTAATCTTTCTTAAAAATTTTTATTATATTTTCTAAAACTTTTTACACGTGTTTATTTTAAATTATTCAAATTTAAAATAAATTATTTATATATTCTGCAAAATATAATTAAATATTTAGATTAATAACTTTAAACTAAACAATTTTAAATTACCGTGTAATAAACAATAAAAAAATCACTAATTTTTAGAAAAAAACACGAGTCAATTGACTAATATACTTTTGAACATTTATGTGCGGAAAAAAAAAGGTCGAGAGTAAAAATATCTGAAAAAAGGCTTCGATACATCGTATACGATTCAATATCCAAAAGAGAGCTTATTTTTGTACAAAAGAATCCTTACAGTAAGAAGAGAGAAAAGAGATGTACATATAATCGAAGGTATACATATATAACGGCTGAAAGTTTCTCACGAGCGGTATAGGTATAAGTATCGTCAGAGCGAAGGTGCTCACTTTCCCTCGTGTGTGCGCGGGCAGCAGTTTAAATATATATATAATCAGAAAGGAAGAGATCACTTGCCGATCACTACTTATACAGCTATAGCTATATAGCTATATATTTATACTTGAGCTGATGATGGCTCGTAAATCGTATAATTCGTATCTCCTCCTTCTTCTCTTCCGCGAGAGAGTTTATTCAGCGGAAAAACTTCCTTTTACTCTTCTAAGCTATAAGCTTGTAATCACAGCTTCTATACCTTATATGTATAGTTATATATATACCAGTGTGTATATAATATAACGTGAGATATGTGTGCTTATATAATTTTCTCTCTTATCTGAGTGATCTCTGGTTAGAAAGAAAAGCATGCGCGCGTAATTTATCTAACTTGAATCGATTGCAAACTTGTTTTTACCTATACACACGTGTGGCTATTATACTATACGCGTTGGAGGAGAAACACGATGATGATCTTTTAATGTTTCGAATGTAAGAAATATAAATAATTTTGCAATGATATTAGATGTATTATATTGTATTTGATGGCTAATTTGTTTTTTACAATTCTAAAGGAGAATGATAAATTGAATTTTAATATTTTAAAATTAACAATAATTTATTATTATTATAATGTTTGCTCTTAAGAAAATATAAATAAACAATAAAAACAAAATTATAATGATTAAATCACAAGCTTCAAAATTCTAAAATTTAGAATTTATAAAATCAAAAAATAATAAAAAATTATGATAAAAACAACAAAACAATTGTTAAAAAAAACAAACAAACGCATAAAAAAGTATATAAATCGATTACTCACTTATAAACAACAGACTTTTGAAAAAAAAATCGGTATATGTACGATGATCGGTCAGAAGGAAACTAGACACGAGACCATCGGTGTTGGTTGCTTATATAGCAACTCCGACTCCAACGTATGGATTTTGGTCCCGCGCGTCAGGAGCAGCAGCAGCAGCAGCACCAGCGATTTCAAGTGTGCATCTCTTTTACGCCTTCTCGAAAGTATAGTAGTGGGGTCCACCACGAAACGGAGAGGTACTACATATAGGTATATCATCTCGTATCTGTTCCGCAAAATTCATCGACGAACTATACGTAATTGTTATTGCGAGTGATTTTTTTTAAATTTAAATGAGATTGGTACCTTTTCATTGTTAGATTATTGTTGTTTCAATTAGAAAGTTATATTTATATTGGTATCGTTTGAATTGCTGTGATAGACTTGCTTTTTTTAATTTTTAATTTTAGATGGATGTTCAATTGGATGAATTGTTATTCAGTATGATGAAGCTCATAAAAGTTAATTGTTTTGAAAATAAGTAATCATTGGATTTAATTTGAATTTTAAATTTAAAGACTTTTTTTTAATCCTATTGTATTTTGTCATAAGTTGTTGCAATGTATTTTATAATATTTTTATTTAAGATATTTATTATTTTTTTTTTTATAATTGTTACAAATTCGGATATTGACTAAATTTAATCATTTTAATTTAGAAAAATAATTTTTGCTTATGATTTTAATAATGATAAATCCGTAAACAATTTTTTTTTTTATAAAAGTATTATGATAAAAACAACGCGCTAAATTCTCGTACTGTAGTCTCCCAAAAATGAAAGTGACCTAAAAAAGAAAGGAGGATGGACCCTCGGTCCATCATTCATTTTTTATTATTTTTTTTTAATCTTTATAAACAAGTCCAAGAATAAGAATAATTACTTTTTAAAATAAGGTACAAAAGATTTCACAATCGATCGTCAATTTTTTTCATTATTGTACATCCATACACTATTTAATAGAAGATCATCATATGTATTACATGTATAATTAATCTTCCTTATATATATATTGCGTTCTGCTTTAATTATAAAACGATTTAAAATATAATATTTCATTGTCATTAGTAATGAACGCAAAAATTATAGATGTAATTTAAATAATACATACTTTTGATAAAAATATAATTTCTATAATTTTAAAATTAATTTAAAAAAATTATAATTTAAAAAAAATCATAAATGAAATAATTGTGACATTTAATTTTTAGAATAAATTAATTCTATAAAAAAATTAAAATCCAGTTCAACACACGAAAAAAACTTCATACTTTCAATTTCTTTGAATTATAAAACATTTTACCAATATTCATTAACTTAAAAAAAAAATCTAAAAAATTCAAAACTTACGCTTAAAACACATAGGTAGAGTTCCATATTTAGAATTTTCGTAAACATATATCATATTTATATTGACTTTGTATATTCTCAATATATCAATTTTATTGCCTCGCGTATCAGGAGTTAAGAACATGCGAGGAGGTTCTTCACATATGCGGTATCTATATCATATACATATACTATACATATACATATATATTATATGAACAAACATCCGTTATACCGTTATATAGTAGTGCCCCCTTCTCTCGCTGTGTGTGTTGGCTCAGCTCCGCTGTTTCGGTTATTACTATAAGGTCCCCAAATTTCAATGAATCTGCTTGAATATGCTAATTTTGCGAATTTACTTTTCTTACAGTGTAAAACCTGTTTGAAGAAACCTCTTTGCTTAAAAGAATTCATTTAAATGTTTTAATTTTATACACAGGATAAAATGGTAAAAAATAGGAGAGCAAAAAATTAACAATTTATAATAGATATATTTAAAAAAAAATTTTATTTGACAATTCAAAAGTACAAATTTTCATTTACTTTTAACGAGACTAGACAGCTACCGATCGTACATTACATTTCGTCATCTTTATTTATTTTTTTTTTCATTCTTGCCTATCCAACAATCGCTTGGTAAACGATTTCCTTCTCGCAACTGCGCAACATTTAGTCTAATAACGCCGTTGTAAGTTCGTCTCGAACATCATACTTATAATAGCAGCAGCATCGGTGCCTTAACACTCGTATAAAATTGGCTTTCTCATAAAACTCATTCACAAAAACATCAATCAGAAGGCGTTCGATGGTCCTTTTCTTTTTTTTTTTTAATTTGTACTAAAGCCTTTCTTTCGCATTCACAATATAATATTCTTGCTTCACTATAATGTACAATAATTCTGCTTCACTAATAACGAAATACTGCGCGCTTTTCTATTATACGTTTCTCGTAATCTGTACGAAGCACAAACTGAGTATAATCACTTGCCGGGTATTATCCCTTTTACCATCTCTTTTCTTTTATATTTTAACAATGATATGGCAATTAATTAACATAAGTAGCTACCGGACAGTCTGTAAGTGCAATATATAATTATTATAATAATTCGCATTCTTTTACAATTTCATTTTTCCATTTATCGTTTATATATTTTATATACACGCTTGTCCGCAACATAAATTATTAATAATAGGAAAGGTGGGAACTTATATTGATAATAGTACAAAAATATACAGGTGAGTTTTTGTTTCTCGGTGTAAACGATTAACTAATTTAGGGAAGGAGATATTTCAGATACTTTTTTTTTTAAGAAGCAACTAAATGAATGAGCATTTTTTTTTTTCGTTTTTTTCTTTTCCTATCAATGCGCGCTTTGCAAGGCACTGTTGTCAGGCCTTTCTTACATCATCACTTTATAAATTTAATATAAAAGTTATCACGGTTTATATATCTTGCTTGATTTTTATTAATTATTTCATAAACATGACTTACGTAAATTGTATCGCAAGAATTCAGTCGTTTAAAAACGTACAATTTAAAAATGGTTAAATCCTCTCTAAACATTTTTAAAATATTTTTTTATTTAAAAGATTTAAAATGAAAAAAATTGTATGAATGAATACATTGGAATAAACAACAAATTTTGGTATTAAAAGTTGAACAGCATAAAATTTTAATTATTAAAATTGGTAAATTAATACGAAATTCCAATAAAAGAATGGAAATTTGTAAAAATAAAACATTTGGAAATAATGAAACATACTGTCTGATTAATATAATTCCTATAATGTTTATCTTTATCTCTAGTTATTATGAGCTTTTGCAACAATGAATAACTAATAAATACTATTATGGATCAGGATATTACACTACGTAATTAGTTGCCCTTTAACTGCCAGAAAGATTTTCATCTGTTCCATTGGACATAAAATAATAATTGGAATTGGCAGTGGGGCACATGTATGATTCGATTCACATCTCGAGTAAATTTTTACGAAAATACCACTTATTCAGGCTTGGCAATATATGTCAATATTTAATTTTTTTTTATTATTTACAATTATTACGCTTAATATGACACATTTACAGCCAAGAGATCTGATTTGATGTATTCTAATCATGTTACTTTATCCTCTATGAGGTAAAAATATCGCATGTCGTATCACTCTTTTATATTATCTCTAGAATCAATAATTTCTTTTTTTTATGTAACGTGTTAAAGAATTTTATTATTAACTACTACTACTACTTGTTAAATAATATTAAAATCCTACTATGATTAGAGATACTTTAGACATATCACGGCGATCAATTAGCAATGAGAATTCAAAGTTAATAATATTTTTTCATAAAATAGTAATTATTAAATATAGGGTCTCTTTTGTTATTCTCTAAATACTTGATCACGTATCACTCATTAAAGACTACTAGTTATCTAAGGCTACTTATAATAATTCAAATTCTAAAATTTTTCTTGATAAATATATCTAATATATTCTACGAGATGATGTAACAGTATTATTGTCGGGAAGTGTAAAAACTATACCTAGGAGCTGCTAGTTATTTCATTAGGTTCAAAATAGCCTTTTGTAAGGCGAAGCGGCAAATGGTGGATAATGTTTGTAAAGGGCGTTAAATCATATTTGCTTAATGATCTCATCTACTGAATTCCGGAAGGGGCTTGACGATGCCCTCGGTGTATGCTTTATGAACTGCTTCACAGACAAATCTATATTGACTCTGTAAATAAAATAACAAAAAATTAAAATTTCAGAAAATCGTCAAAATTTAATTAAACGTTAATTAAAAAAGTATGTGTGCTCACAGAATTTTGTATCATCATCGTTCGTTGATCTCTCATTGCTCGTACAATATCCAGAGGATAGACGGGTTGATTTGCCTCGATGAGACAGAGCGCGGTCTCCATGAGTACAAGCACGCCTGTACGTCCAATGCCCGCGGAGCAATGCACAACTGCGGGCTCAACGATGCCGGTACGGGCAGCGCGTACGCGCTCGGTGAAGGTCGTGAATTGCCGCCAATCACTCGGCACTCCATGATCCGGCCAAGCACAGTACTGCATGTGTGTTATGTCTCGCTCCTCGCCGGTCTGCGAAATATAATCAGATAAGCGCCGTTAGCTTCCGGGAATTTGGAAAGCACAATGAGCATGAATCATCGCGCGGCCTGACCAGTTTCTCTTACTCGAACGTGGTAGATATATACGATAAGGTATTTGCTCTGGCAAGGGCAACAAGTGCACTCTGAGTCATGAAGTTGTGAGTCAAGAATGATTTTAGTTGCGATCGTTGGAATTGTATAAATTCAAGATTACTGTTTATTTTTCTATACGGGATGTGCCTTGCCAATGCAAACATTTCTTTTTATAAATTCAAAAGCAAATATCTCTAACGTACATCGTAAGATTATTTGAAACCATGACATACGACTTACATTAGTATCAGTGAGCACAAACTCTCGAAAGACAAATGTGTCCTCTACAGTCTCGGAAGTACAAGTCAGCGACAAATTCCGCAGCGTAAGCGTTTCCTTCAGCGATGGCCAGTACTGGTGACATTTAGCTCGACCCCGTTCTACTAGTATTGTTAGCATAACCACTAGCGTACTACCGGCTTCCAATACCATTTGCCAGAAATCAGTCACGGTCGTCGATAACGGACCTTGCGTAGCTATGTATCGGTTGATGATGCCTGAACCAGGAATCTCCATATTTACATAATTCGCGTTTATGTAGTCGCCACTTGCTGAACCCATCAACACTACCCTTGTTACATCATCTATAATAACAAATTATATATTTTTTTAAATATACTTGTACAACTGCGTGTTTAAGCGAAAATAAACATATTCAAAAACTTACATGGAGAAATATCTCGATATCGGTTTTTATTCTGATTTTCAGGTTTTTTAGATTCCAAACAAGGATATTCTGGATTTTTTCTATAAAGTTGCTCATACTGGGCAATTAGAGCACCACTAGCTAAGCCGTCAGCGAGTAAAAGCATCGATTGCGCAAGTGCATCAGAGCCAACTGCTGTATGTGGAACATCTGGCACATACCTGTTATAACGGATAAACATAAAATTATCTTATAGTACTTGAAGACAATTAAAGCAAAATTTATAAATGAATAAACGACGTATCATTACCTGTAAGGTGGTTCTTCTTCTAACGTTTCGTCTGTACCTGCCAGAGCATTGTACAGAGCATTAGGTCTCACGGTCAACGTGAGCTCCCCGGTACCAGAATCTCGCGACTGTCGAATCAAATTAACAACATGCTCATGCAACATTCCATTAACATCAATACCATTGATGTAAACTACTTGATCACCCTCGTTTAATTTCGGGTAGCAACGATCTGCTGGAGTATTTGGTGCAACACGCGATACTAAAATTGGCATATCTAGATCTAAGCCTCCTTTCACGTTAAATCCAAAACGACCCTGTTCATCTGGTGTAATTCGGATTGTTACCAGTCCTTCTTCTAATAACTGTCAATGAAAAATATTATAAATTAATTAATAAAGAAACAGTATTTTCTTGATTTACAACTGTTTGTATTTAATAACTTACTTGAGGCGCTGGAGAACTAGTGGGCTCGCTATAGTCTGGTATATCGTAAATGTTTCTCTCAAGGGTTGCGGTATCATCATCTACATAGCTCAATACTCGAGATCCTAACGAAAAAGCACCACCACTATTTTGCGTGTGCGTTCCTGATACTTCTTCTCTATGAGATAGAAATCCTCCTTCACTAAAAATCATAATCATATTGAAATTATTTCAATTATCTATAAAAATAATGTGATGATATAAAATTACGATTACATATTGTACATACTCGTCACTTTGATTTCCTTCTCCCCATGCTTCTCGTGGTTCTCTTGAACCAAGTGATTGAACCTTATTATCATACGATCTAGTTGACCTACCAGAGTTTAATACTTTTCCTTTTTCATCAGAAATGGGTAAAGGCAAAATTCCATGAATAAGCTTTTTACTAGGTGATCTGAAAATACATATTTTTTTATTGAAAATAACGGATATAATTATTAAAAATTAATTCTTTTAAAGAATTGTTTCAAATCATACCTGTTAAAATTTTTGTGCGTACGAGCTCGTCGCTTTTTTCCATCTTCAACAGTTTGGAACTCAGTACGACCAGAGTACGTAAAACGACTACCAAGACCAAGCTGAAAACGACGTGGCCGCATTTTTGGACTATGTAGTCTAAAGAATGTATGATGCTCAACACAAGATTTCCATAAATTTTTTGAACTGCGATATGTCATCATATTAAAACCTAATAACGTATCGTAATTCTCCGACTGAAACAATAAAATAATTTAATAAGTATCAGGAAAATTTTAAAATAGATTTTAATAATAAAAAGAAAAAGATCATTACCTGTTCTCGTCTAAGCTGTATGAAAAATTGTTTACGTTTGAATGAGATCTTGACAATCTTAGACCAAGAGAAAACGTTGATTTTAAGATTATTTTGAAAGACAACTAATCCTATTGATGTTACTCCTAATTGAATTTCTTTGTTTGCTGAATCCTATAAAAAATTACAATTTAAAATTAACCTATTGAAATTTTATTTGAATCATTATTAACAACATACAAATATGCACTAGGGAAGCATGAAATAAAGTGGATAATTTATGTAAGTGAACTACATGTGTATGACTCATGCATGAAAATGTAAATAAGACAAAGACAACAAATAAACTAGCATACCCTTGCCTTATGTAATTCCACTCCGTACATATCAAGACGCTTAGCATGATCAAGAAAGTTAAATTCAGCATCCGCTGGTAATTGACCTCTGCAAGATCAAATTTATTTATTAGAAACAATTAACAACAATTTGTTTGAATATTAAAAATAAAAAAACAAATAAATAAATTACTTGTGTAATTTATGTAGTTCACAAATTTTTCTTTCCATCTCTTCTGTTTGATTTGGTATTAATTGCAACCTGGAAAGATATCCTGGACCGTGTTCTTCTGGATGATAATCACCAAGCTCAGCTAGAATGTAAAAGAATTGATTATTATCTTATTGACATTGATACAACAAACATTGAAAAAAAAATTAACAATTTCAGATAAACATACATTGAACTGTATAACTTGCAATAAGACAAGCTGTACTAGGAGGCAGCTGGAGTTTTCCTTGTAAGATATCCCTTCTTATTTGCAAATAAAACTGATATCTAGTATATTCTTCTTGTAATTTACTTGGGTCTGATACATAAAATTTAACTTTGAAGAAAAACTGACCACCTTTATTTCTTATTTGTTTCTTAACTAACTTTGATGGATCAAGCCATTTCTGCAACAAATAAACAAAATAATAAATTTCAATGTCAAATACAAAAAAAAAAAAAAAATAAAGATTAATCATATAATTAGAGAAGCCTACCATAGAATCGGGATTGGAGCAATTTGTTTGATTAACAGATCCGTTCTCGTTGTACTGCAGTGAAAAATAATCCTTTTCGATAAGCTCCAAGTGCTGGAATACTAAATCCAAAAGTGCCTGTCCTTTGGCCCTTTTCTGTAAAACAACCATACAATCATTATAAAACATCAAAGATGATTGCAATATTCTTACATTTTGAAATAAAATAGAAATAAAAAAAAGACGTACATCCAATTGAAAGGTATGCTGCGTGTCGTCAAGAAAGACGACAGTCGCAGATAGGGCCTTGAGTTTCCGGTCGCGCGCCAGCTCGGCGCCGCGGACGTGGTAGCTCCCACTGGAGCCACTCAGCGCACGACGTGAAACACTTTCGATCATCTCAAGCAAACGGAGGCGCGTTAACCACCTTCGCGGCACCACCTCCCTGTCATTTTGATTACCTGCGCATTTTTTTAAATAAAAAAACAGAGGATTTAATATTTATTGTAGATATATTGTAAATTTTTTGTTTTTGTTGTAAATTGTTTATTACGTGAAGAATATTTTTTTTTCTTCGTATTTATGTTTATTCATTGATTATACTCTAACGAGCGTAGTAATTAGGTTTGAATAAATGAAAAATATTGATTTGTGTATTAATGAAAAAGTCGATGTTTTCAAAGACTTTTCACAGTGTATAATTATTTGTTAAACAAATAAGTAGAAAAAAATTGTAATATTTTTTCTACTTCTTTAGTGTGTCATTTACTAAAATAAAAAAGAAAAACTTTGTTTTAAAATTATTAACTCCAAATTTGTTATTTTCAAAAAACACTTCAATTCTCTAGTTTACTTTTTATTATGCTAAAAGCATGACATTTGCAAGTAAATTTGTTATCAATGAGATAACACTATCTGGCATATGAAAATGCATTGTCAAATGTCAAGTTGTCAAAGTGTAAATATTTTATTGCTCTCTCCGTTCTTTAATTTTTCAGAGAATAAAATGTTAATAAACTTTGACAATTGATCATCTATACGTACTAAATACTTGATGAAAGCAAGCATGTCTTTTTTTATCTTAATAATTGTGTTGCATCATATTTGCATTTTTCACAATAAGCTCATATAAAATAATCATATCTAATCTATTACAATCAAGAAATATTCAGTAGTCAACAGCATTACTCCACCAAATTATGATTTTAATCTTCTATAGCAAATTTCCCAAAGATAATAGATATTATATTTGACCTAAAAAATAGTTTAATTTGCCTCATGATATAATAGAATAAAAATAAAGAAATTCAATCTTAGATTATTTTGCTAGTAAAAGATATATAAGCTATAACTTTCTATCCAAAAGAAATAATATTTATGATCGAATCATATGTAAAGAGATAAAAAATTAATATTTATACTGTATTTAATATCTATATTGAAATAAAAAATAACAAAAATTTATGCACAATTTATAATTGTAAATTTAAATTAATAAACACTTTTTAATTTCTACAAACATATCATTACTTCGACAATAAATTTTTTTTTTTTAATTTAAAATTTTTGATATTGACTAGTCTAGTAATCTAAGATTAGCAAATTTGCCACAGGTTCTCTATTGCACAAGTTAATGAATTAGACAAATATTTAGAATTCTAGCAGACAGCAACTTTTTAAATGTGAAGCAAAAATAAAAGCATTTTTTTTTTGTCTTTTTTAATTACATTCTGCAGATGTCATAGTGTTGATCTAATAGGCCTGCGCAGAGGTCAATGATCCTTGTTATATAATCCAGTCAGCAACTATTCACCAATGATGTTGAGGCAATATAGAGCAGAGAATTCTTAAAATAGTTTTGGCAATATGGAGAGAAACCCTCTGCGACGGTTATCATAAAAGACCAACTAAATATGTGTGCAATTCTCATCTTGTGAACTTTAAGCTGAGATCCCAAAATTACTCTAACTATCAAATACATCTGTTAAACTCTCTTTCCAAATCTAAAAACAGATTCAGAAGCTTACTGTTGTCTTTTACATTCACTATCTTAGCAAAATAAGATAGTACATTAAATGTCTAATAAAAACTGAGATACTTTGCTAACACATTTTTTATTTTTTCAAGTT
The DNA here is from genome assembly GCA_030522805.1 of Leptomastidea abnormis. Taxonomy (NCBI): domain Eukaryota; kingdom Metazoa; phylum Arthropoda; class Insecta; order Hymenoptera; family Encyrtidae; genus Leptomastidea; species Leptomastidea abnormis. The sequence continues at coordinate 29,938 of JAPYZE010000181.1, read as the reverse complement.
CAATAATATAATATAGTAATTATTTATATTCATCTCAAGAAAAGAATTAAGTAGGAAATCTGATATTATACAATTAAAAAAAAAATAAAAAGTAAGTTTTCCTTAGAAAATAAAAATAAATTAGGTTGACAAAATAAAATAAAACTAGAAATAAATATAACTAGTTTGCTGTTAATTAATCCTCAGTGAAAAAGTATAAAACTACTAAAAATTACGTTAAAACCAAAACCAATATAAATACATATGAGAGTATTGCAAATTCTTAATATTATCTAAATATAGAAAATCTCAAAGTGTCCCGCATTCTTGAACACACATCGCCGACATCGAAAATAAACCAAATGAGGCAAAAAGCGTTTATTTTAAAATTGACCAAAGATTGGCCATTCAATCTAAATTTAGAGTATCCAACGATTTTACAAGAAGAGAAAATAAGAAAAAAAAGTATACCAGTAGACTATAGAAAAAAAATTCTTTTAATTTATACTTACATTCATGATACGTAGGAGCGGAATAACAGCAGCCCTGCGTAGTTAAGCCGTGTATATGAGGGTACAGCGCCGTATGGACCACCTGCACCAGGTCTGTCCTTCCGTGCAGCACCAACGACGACAACAGCAGCAGCAACAACCATAAAAACTTTATGCTTCTTTACACATCAGTGAGTGTACAAGGCTTTTCTGCTCCAATATTAATACTGCAACTGAGCTGCTCTCATCGAGTCAACAAACTCGACTGACCACTATGATACATACACACATACATACACACACATATATATGTACAATATGCAAGAAAACAAGCACTTTCTTTCGGCAATTAATCGTAATTAAGAGCAATTGACGACAATTGACCGTTGATGTTCTCGGAGTCGAAGCAGCAACAACCGTAATAACTCCGAAAAGAGAGAGATAGGGAAAGAAAAAGAGAATGTGCAAACTCTTCTTGACTCTCTACTTCTTCTTGTTCTTCTTGTAAGTAACACACTTGAATCAACTATTGATGTCGGTAGGTAGGTATATACTTCAGAAAGCAGTAAAATATCCGCACTTCCTCGGGGACGAGGTTGTTAAAGAATGAACAAGAGGAGGAAGGCCGGGCGTCGTTGTATTTTGCGCCTGCTGCTCACCCACCTTTATAATATATTGTGGTGTATATAGGTAAGTGTGTAATGATATATAGCGCGCGGTGCGTGCGTCACCCGGTCGCAGCAGTTGTCGGCAGTCGCAGCAGCAGCAACAGCAACTCTGGCGATTTTTGGCCGCGGTGTCCGCGCGCGCGCCAAGGAATGAAAGATGGGGAAGAGGGGGAGAAGAGCGTTTATACACACGTATACGTAGCTGTTTCACTGCTTCTAATAAAAAGTAAAAAGTACACCTTGGTAATATTCACTTTTTAATTACGAAGGTATTTATTAACACGTAGCACCAAATATCTTCTGCAAACTGGAGCTAAAATTATTTGTTGACTTGGAGGTTATAGACAATTGTCAAGGGTATCTTTTTTGCTGGAGAGAATCACTAATTGTTATATACATCACAAGTGTAAGAGACTTTCACCGTTAAAAAACTTACGCAAATAAACTGCGTGTTTTCGTACTTGTTATTGAGCTATACAAGAAACAACAACTTTGTGTATAAGCACGAAACGAAGAAGTAGAGAGGGATCTCGTCTATAAGACAAGTGACCCTCTCGGTGACGACCACCGACCGACTAACTAACGCTCACAATATATTACGCGCGTACACTCGCGGCGTCGTCGCGGGACAGAACGTATAGTATATAGTAGACAGCGAGAGAGAAGAGTGGCTCTCTTTGCTCCGCTCCCCTTCTCTCTTCAATCGAGCGTTTTTTTCCTCGAGCGCTTGGTTTGGAACTTTGGATGTGTGTGTGTGTGTGTGTGTGTGTTTCGTTGTTGCGTCGATGGTGTAAGGGACATCATAAAGTGTCTGCATGAGGGGATGAAAGAACGTCGGTTGCGGGGGCAGAGAATGAGGGAGAGAGAGAAAGATAGAGATAAAGAGAGAAGGTAGGGGGGGGGTGCGGTGTAAGTGTCTGACTGACGAGACGCGCGACGACGAACCGCCTGCTGTGCGGGGCTGTCTTTGACGACGGACGAGCGAGGGGTTGTTAAAATGTGTGTTGCGTTATATATGTGTATATACGCTTTTCTTTTCTTTCTCTCTCTCTCTCATACACACCCAGTAGTATTATACATACCCTTATACACGCGTTACTCCAACGGGAAAATCGATCCCTTATACTTATAATATATATATATATATATATACGCTCGCGTGGCCCGTACGGTCACCTTTCCTCTTTGCACGGACCACTCCTCCTCACTGATCTTTTGTGAGCCCTCCTAAATTTTTTTTTTTTTTTTTTTCATGTAGGTGCTTTGAGAGATTCGGGCTGGCTTGCAGACACCGATGGGATGATGAGCTACACATACGGTCCATCATCATCGCGATAGAGGAGAGAAAGAGAGAATCTCTCTTTCTCTCGTGGTTTATACTTATAATATGGATAGGGGAGGAGACGCTTGGATGAACGGGCCCCCAAATACTCTAAAGAATAAAGAGAGGGGAGTGGTGTCTAGCTTATATTTTTTTTTTTTTTTTTTTTTTTTTATTCTTTAGGACCGCGTGCGCGTAACGTAGTAGTAGAGACTGTCTGGAGACTTGGAGTAGAGTATATTATTATTCGAAGAAAAAGGATGGGGTTTATACGTATACTTAGGATGATATCATATACGTGGTAAAGGTGTGCTAGAGGCTGCGAACGAGCAAACTATTTATCAGGTATACGAAGAATTAAGATGATGATAATTATAGTGTCTACATACAAAAGTTTGAGTAAATGCGAATGACTTTTTAAAGTTGGCAAAAAAGAAATATTCGATTTAATATACAGCAGCTACATGTTAGAGACTTAAACCGCAAATCGGTTTGATATTTATTTTTTATTCGCATATATGCATATCACACACATATTGCTCCAAAACTCCGATTTTACGGATTCTCAAATACGTGATGCATCTGTAGATATAGAGAGGTATATTATACGTATTTTTAGTCTTGCATTTATTTGTTTTCCTTCTGTCCTTCCACCCCTCCTTCTTTTTCTCTTCGATCGTCGGATCGATCTTGAGAATGAGTCAGGTTTTTCCAATGCAGAAAAAAAAATAACCGGGCCAGCAGTAACACCACGTTCTTAATACCCTCTGATGCCACGATGTGTCAGTAAATATAAGTATGTGTAATAACTACCGGCATTGAGACAATTATATATTTCTTTCTTTCTTTATTTTTTCCCTTGGTAATTCTAAAATTGGTTAACAATGACTACTTTTCTTTTATTATTTCTTTTTCTATTTCTTTTTTTTAAGGCTGTGTATTTTATATATATATAGGTTCTTTGAGTCTCTGACTCATCTGGAATTTGTTTTTGTAAGGATAGTCTCGCTCGCGCGCGCGCGTGCTGATGCAGCTGAGACAGATGGTTTGTGTGTGTGTGTATATATGTAGGAGGAGACTTGGTGAAAATTTATTTTGGATTTTATTGATGGATTATGTAAAAATGAATCATCGCTATGTAAAGAGCTTTTGGCTACACACTATTAGTCGAAGTGTAAATCGTTTTTGAAAAATATACAATAAATGGTTGTGCATATAAGTTTTTTTTCTATTGTAAAATTTATAATTATTGTTAAAAATTATATATTTTTTTTATTTATTCATCGGTATATATGTTTAAGTTCAATTTCAAAATATATAAAAGGATCAATGACCGTTCGATAACAATATATTAATAAAAATAAGAAAATTTAATAATACTATTACGATCGAGCTCTGTATACATTTGCGCTATATAAAACGTACAAATACGTCGTATTATATTTGAACTCTGGAAAAAAAAAAGAAAAAAAAAATTATATCTAACCGACTAACATAGAGTCGTTTCAAAACAAACGTAACTGACGATGAATCATCCACAGCTTGATAAGTCTAGATCAAATTCATTTAATCGTAATTTCACAAGATCAACCGATAAAAATTATATATACACGTTTCGATAAAATTCATGTATATAAAAATAATAATCATCTCTTATACGAGACATAAACTTTTTTTTTTTTTTTTTAATAATAAATTATAAACTAATGCTGCTTGAATTTTGATAGCCAAAGACAGACATGTTATGTGTCAGGAGCAAAAGCAATGATGTCATCACTAGCATTTTCATTGCGGTTGTGTCTCACTGTGGTGGTATAAAAGAAAAAAAAAAGGGGGGAAGTGAGAGAGAGAGAGAGAGAGAGAGAGCAAGGTTGTATATATGTATGCTAACACGTCACAATGTCAACATACTAACACATTTTCCCTTTAGTAGGTATATACTTATATTCATTCTTAGAAAGGTTTTATTTGACTATTTAATTTAATAAATTACTGTCTAGAATTATATGACACACAAGTGAATTAATTTTGATGATCTTGTAAGTGTATATAGGATTGTTTTTTATTTGTAATATAAAAAATGTAAATTTAATTATTTATATAATTTGCAATGACTAATCTCGTTTATGTTTCATAGAAATACGAAGCGAAGTGTGTCTATTGGAATTATTATGAATAATTAACAAGTTTGTAGCATATACATGCTGATGGAAATTTTTTATATAAGTAATACAAAAAAATCTATTGTGCATTCATACTTATAATGGCTTCTTACAATTTTATATATTTTTTATTTTTTTCTTTAAATCTTACAAGTATTCGATTTATTAAATCTGAAAAAAAAAGAATTTAAAATACTTACTTTTATAATTTCTTAAGCAAAAATGAAAAAAATAAAATTATTTTAAATATAATTTAATAAATAAAACAATTATTAAACTTGGAATACGACGTAATAGATTTTACTTATATTTTTCAAGGTAATAATATTTTAATAAATTAACAAATGCATTAAATTTTTAATTCCTGTGTATAGAATATTCAACATTCGAGTAAAACAACACAAGGTGATCGAGAAACGATTAGATATCTTCTTATGCGGAAAAACCGCGAGGTAATAGTAATTACAGGTCGATTATCGTAAGTGTTTATTATAATAAACAACTATACCCACTATACACAAACACACATCGTCAAAAAAGCCAAAATATTTTAGTTGAGTCTTTTTCAAAATACATATCTCACATGTATGTATATATTATCACTTATTATCGATAATAAATATCGGGCTAAGGGTCTGGAACGAGAGAAACGACACAAACCAGAATCAAGCCCCAATTTCTTAGTAAGATATTAACTCTCGAGATAACTTTCTACCCATAGTTACAAATCTTTAAAAAAAAAACAGAAAAAAAATACTTAGTAAGAAGAGCGGAGGTCCTTGATAATAAAAAATTCAAGTTCCAAGCTTGTTGGCATTCGGAAACCAACTGTAAAGTATGAGTTGTCGCGCGCGTGTCTTTTTCACGTAAAAACTTCCACGTCTCGCAACGATAGCATCGCAAGTGCGCTATATACTCCGGTGTATGTATATAATTTGCCAAAGACAAGTATTATATTAGGTACATTCAATATTAAATGTACCTATATATCTATATTATATAATGACTTCGCTGATTAGCGATATTGCTCCGTAATAAATTTCCCGCCCAGAGACGTAAGTAATATAGGTATAAGTATATTTATATGCAACGTAGTTGACAACGTCAACGAGAAAAAGACGAAGTGTGCTTCCCTCTTCGAATACATATTATATAGGTATACAGACAACAGTAGTCTCTCCTCCTTGCCTCTTATCGAAAGAGCGACATTACAATCATTACCCATCCTATATCAATGTTGTGACGTGTTACGTACGGTGTTATATACCTAACTATATACTATACTCGCTTCCTTGCAATCCGTATCCGTAATTCCGTACAAGGGTACACGTAAAATCTCCAAAAAAACAGCTGCTCACGAAAGTAGCTCTTTTTTATATATAGATTTCTATAGGTAGGTAGTTTCTTACATCTGAGCTTCTGCTGCTGCTCCGATTTTGAGTTAGTGGTTGTGTTGTATATGTGGGTGTGCACACGACCACAACACACGCGTGAGAGAAGAGTCAGGCAGCTGCGTGGAAAAGTCATATCGACGCCGCCGCGAGGATACACGACTACACATAGCACTGGGTCCAGGTATGCACATACAATATTGTATATCTATATATTGCATATGAGTTTTTTTTTTGCTCTGGCGACTTGCCCATCAGTCTCGGGCTTCTCAGGTAGCCACCCCGCCCTGTATACTTCGAACCCTTATTGGTGTTTAGACTCATTGCGTTTTGGAGGTTAAGCGGACTCCGGAATCTACGACTCCGAAGTCTTATGTGTTTCTGCTTCGCAATGTACAATGATTAAAGTTGTTCTTTTGTGTACCTTGATTTGATAGTGATTTAACTTTGTAATTAATAGCTGATTTTGAATTTCGTGTTTGTTCACTTTCCAACTTACTCATCTGTTTTTTTCCTTGTGAAAGATGTAAGCTTTTATAATTTACCCAAGTATACACGGTTTACAGAAATTAGACAAGGTAGTCCTGGTTGTGCATTACTTCAATGGGGTTGGGACACGTAGTCACGTTTACTTTTTGTGGGGTACTCAGATTTTTTTTCAGCAGACGCTAGTTGTTGAGTATCCGCGTGACTGCTTATACAGTTGTGTGAATAGTATATATCTTTTTCAGTACGATGTGTTAGATAGGAGAATTAAATAACTGTTTGAATGATTTTGTTGTTCAGTCAATGATCTTTTTTATTATTATCATTGCAGAAAAATATCATGATGCAAGATGAAGATCTGGGTGTTCCTGTAAGGGCAAATGTGATTAGTAAAACATTTTCAAGAGTATCACAGGTTTGTAGTGTTAGTGTTGTATTTATTAAATATTGAATCACGACACTAACTTACATAAAATCCACTGCATATCACTTTATTTTTGTGATGAAATTCTTGTAAATTTTTTTATTTGTTCATAACCAGGTCTATCAAAGTTGGCTGGATCAATGGACGCCACATGTTGTGTCAAGATGGTTGTTTGCTGTATTTTTAATACTTGTATTTATTGTTCGTATATTAATAGCGCAGGTAAATAGTAATGAAATATCTTAATTTTGTTTTATTATTTTTTCTAATTATTACTAATACAAATTATTGCTTTTTCCTCCATTAGGGTTGGTATATTATCACCTATGCATTAGGAATTTATCACCTTAACCTATTTATATCATTTCTCACACCAAAAAATGATCCAGCAATGGACTTTGATGGTAAGCAGCCAAAAATTTATTATAAAAAAATTATACTTGATATTAAGATGTTCAAAATTTTTAAATTGTCATTTTTCTATAGATGCAGATGGGCCACAATTACCCACAAGATCAAATGAAGAATTTAGGCCATTTATTAGAAGACTGCCTGAATTTAAATTTTGGTATTCTGTGTGTAAATCTACTGTCATCTCTTTGATATGCACCTGTTTTGACTTCTTCAATGTCCCAGTATTTTGGCCAATACTTGTTATGTATTTTATTACGTTAATGTGTATAACAATGAGACGTCAAATTAAGGTAAGAAAACTTGAGTTTAAAAATTTATTAAACTTTCAGAATATTTTTATAAAAAAAAATTCTTGATATTAATAATTAATTTTATTTCTAGCACATGATAAAATACAAATATTTGCCTTTTACACATGGTAAACCAAAATACCAAAATCATGTTGATGGTGCAAAATAATTGCCAATCGAATGATATGAATGTATGCCTGCTGATGATGCAAAAGCGTATATGTGCGTAGATTTCTATATATATATATTTCTTATTTGTTTGTTTACTTTTTGAGAACGATTTCAAATTGATTGTAAATGATTTTTTGTTTTTCGAATGACCATTTGAATGAGCACGTCATCGCGTTGTACGCGAAATAATTTTCTTTTGTAATTTAAGGTCAATGAGAAGATGTATGAGTGTATTAAAAATCATTTTGTAAAGTCAACTTTTTGTGCGACGATACGTACACGATATATACTTTAAAACTGAATCATCTTAATATATTTGTAACATAAATCTTGTACAAAATATTGTTAGGTCTTACCAAACATGGACAAGATAACAGTATGAATATAAAAAATGACAGCAATTGTTATATATTAAATTAACTTAAAGAGAAGGAAGTGGCAATTGCAGAAAGTCGAAATAAATATCCTTAATTTAAATACATATATTCAGATAAATACAAATTAAAGTTTTGTGGAAAAATTGCAGTAATTGTTCTGTTAATAAAAACTTTTTAAGAGTGTAAGGATTAAAAACAATTATTTTCTGTTTCTTCTACAATCATGGTATTCAGAAAAGATTGTCCAAATTCGTATATTCTTGTAAGTGTTAAGTGGCAAACTTCATTCCATAATCCATATGCTCGCCGTTAACGGTATAAATTTAAATAAAAATTTTTCTCGCTAAGTGTAAAATGTGAAAAATTAAGACACTATAGTGAGTTAATGTTTTTAAAACAAGAGTATAAATAATCTTGGTAAGAATTAAAAATTCAAAACAATATAGAAAAAAAATAAAATGGTTTTTGTAATATTTTAGCAAAGGTTGATCAATTTTGTCCAATTATTTTATTGTATGTGTTATATATATTAATTATAAACGGTAATAAAAGCTGAATTTTTAGTAAAAATATTCATTTCTATGTATTTATAATTTTGTTATAGAAGTGAACAATAAATCCACCTATATTTGTTAAGATTAAAAAATGATTTTTAATTACGTTTGAAATTAAATATAAAAAAATCTGTTTCCCAATTATTAAATTGTTAAAATTTCTTATGGTAAATTTGTTGATTTATGTTCTCATTATCTCATAATATTTTAGTAAATATCTCTGTTTCGAAAAATGACCATGTACTTGCAACAAGAATATCTGGTAATCAAAAATATTTCATTTAATTTTCTTGGTCCTGAACATTGCAAGTGGAGGATTAAAAGGATCTTCTCTTAAATTTGTGTTAAAAAGTTTTGATTAGCATTTGATGTTTGTAAATTTTACATGGACGTGATTTCTTCCAAGTAAGTTCCAAAATCGACTTCGGTATTGCCATCATTAAAACATTTTTAAATTGCATTAAAAACGTAGTAAATTTTTTGAAAATATAAAAATTTTTATTGTTTTTTTGCTGAAATAATGTTACCTTTTATGCTAATCTCTGGTATAGTATGTGTTTTTTAACTTCTAGGTCTAAATTGTGAGCGTCGTTAACGTATTAATTTGTTTGATTTCTAATTGAATCTGTGTTATTGGGTGGGTTGTGTTTTTGCAAGCCATAATTGCATCAGAAATATTTTAATGTTACATATGTATCATAAAATAATTAAATTAATAAATTTTAAAATGATTCTAACTGTAATTGTATTTATAGAATTTTAATTTTCTATTTATTATAAAAAACGAACATTAATCATCGGCGTATTTATTGGTAAACTAACGTTCAATTGTTTTCAACTTTACTTGTAACATGTTCTAACCAAGGGTAAAGACTTCATTATACATATATAAGTATAAAAACAAGATTAAAAAATTTAATTTCAAGTTAAATAACATTAAGACAGAAAGCAAACTTGAGTCTTTATCACAGCATTTATTTATTATGCCAAACTATAAAATTCGATTGCTTTTAAAATAAAAAAATTATAAAGTATAACAGTGTTTTTAAATACATTAAAAAAAAAAATTAAAAACTTAAATGATGGATGGAATTTGATTTTATTTCTCTTCAATTTCATTAATAAAATTTTAACAATATGTTATATTCAGGGAAAAATAAAATTTTATTTAAATAATATATTTTTATTTTTTATATCAACACTTTGGTATAATTCAAATATATACAATAATATTTACACAACAATTTTTTTAGATTATCACTTATTTAGTTAACATTGAATTCATTAGAAACATTGATACATTAATTTTTTGACTATTACCTTGTAATATTTTCTTTCTAACTTATTAAAATGGTTAGAACTTTGGAATAAAAATAGCATCTTCCTAGCTTTATTTTTAACGTTACTTATATTACATTTAATAATGAATAAATTACTTATAAAATTTCTAATGAATCGTTATTTCTTACACATAATTTCATGAGTAAATTACGCACATACATATTACTCATAATGTAGTTTATACATACTTTACAAAAATTTTGTGTAGCCACTTGACATAACATCTAAGCATGACTAATTTTTCAAAGGAACACAAATGTTTTACATTTATTTATATTTTATATGGCATAAAATTGTAGTTGTAAACAAAAATTTTGATTATTTACAAATATAAGTTTTACCTTACTAAATTAATAATTTTCTTTTTTTTTTTTTATTTTCTATCACTTTAAAATTTATATTGTAAAACACACCCTGTTGAGTACATAAAAATAATATATATTATAATTAAAATAGTTGCAATAATTAGTTTACTAAATAATTTATCGTGTAAGAAAAAAAAAAATTACAATTTAGTGAAATCTTTGTTTGTGATAGTTGTTTTATGCTATTAAATAAATTTAAAATTTTCAAATAGTATTTTAAAAAAAATGTTAGAAAAAATGTTTCGATATAAATATCGTTCGATTTTGATAAAATCTTTTAATAATTTATAATCTTCATTTCGCACAGTCAAACATTACTTTCAACATCACTCAATTTAATAACAACAATTATTTTCGTAAAAAATATATTTAAAATCTAAAACAAACTTTGTTTCAAAAAGTTATTCATTTACTTCTTAAACATTATAAAATATAAAAATTATATACATTTCGAAAAATAACTAAAAATACTGACAATATATATTATATTCTCTCTCTATAAATAATTATTCATTCGAACATTAAAAATTTCAAAACAACGTAAATTTTACGTCCTACGATTTTTTATTGTATAATAGAAATATTAATTTTAAAAAATTTTAGTTGACCTTTAATCATACACCTGCGTAATTCCATCTATATGACAATAATTGAGTCTATAAATAGATATAACATATCATTTCTCTTTGATTAAATTCGGATTTATCTTTCTTCTTCCACTTACATACTTAAAAATATCAAAGCTAAAGACGAACTTATATTTAAAAAAAAAGTATTATATCGACATCCTCTCTTACAAGGATATCAAACTTTGGCACACGTTTTTGACTCTAACAATAAGAACATCTTTCTTAAAACACAAATATTCAACACTACATACCTATAATACAAAACCGTAAAGCTCAGATATGACTTCGTTTAAGTCTACCTAAAAATCCATGTCTTCTCGAATAATTAACATCGACATTTGTTTCATTCTCGGAATGTCCATTATTATTATTAACATTATTATTATTATTTAAATTCACAGCATCAGCAACATCAGTAGTAACAGTAGCATCATCATCATCATCGGTATAATTAATAGGTTGTACTGAATTAGGTGGAATGAACAAAGTTGTGGTGGTGGTGGTAGTTGTAGCATCGCTTACCGTAATATCTTTGTTGTTGTGGGATTGCTGGTGGTTATTACAGTTTGTTGGCAAGACGACGTGATTATTACCGGTGACATTATTGACGATTGTTGCTGTTGTTGTTGTTGTTGCTGCTGCTGCTGTAGCTGCTGAAGCTGTTGTTGTTGGTCGACTGTACAATCTGAAAGGTAATACAGGCTTCAATAAATTATTTTTTTAATTGTAGAGTTATCCGCGTGCTGGTAATACCCCGCGCCCCCCTTTTTCATAATTTTAGGATTACGAATTGCCTTACCTGATACTCTCGGTTCGAGAACGCGGCGCCCAGTGCGCGTAGTAACGTTGACCCGCGCCCAAACTACGCGCCGCCAACCAGCGCTCGTAATGATGTCGAATTGCGTTTCTTACTTCGCTGTTTAGGAAGCAGTAGAACATCGCTACTGATAGACCCTGGAATCGTATAATAATATGGGGTGTGTTAGTGAGAGAGAAATTGCTTTGCAAATCTATAGCGACTATATATGTTCTGCAACTGTTGCAGTTGATGGGGGCTGTATATGTGTGTATTGTACGCTTGACCTATGCGCCGATCGATTTATACGTTCTGAGCTTCTAGATATCCTAGCGATGATAAATGTAAGATTCAAATTGAAGTCCACTCGCTCTTGATCACAACTCTCATTTACAATAGTCAAATGCAAGCACAAATATAGGTACTCACACTCTCTCTCTCTCTCTCTCTCTCTCTCTCTCTCTTTCGATCTTCATTATATGATTCATTATCAATCACTTTAACGAATATAAATAGGATATCCTTGGGGACATTTTATATTTTAAATTTCTAAAGATTATTATTTGTTTGAACATGTAATATATTAATTAACAAAAGTAAGCTATCTTAATTCACGTGTTCCACTTTTTTAACAAGAAAAAAAAAAGAAAAAATAGAATTTTCACGAGTTATTTCTCGCGAACAACCAATTATGATCCATACATAATAAAAAAAAAGAAGACTTTGGAAGACACTTGGTAATGATCCAACTCGGCTCCCGTCTACAATCGTTAAATCGTCCGGAAAATAAAAGAAGTGAAAAAAAAAATGAAGAAGAGAAAAAGAAAGAAGAAGATAAGGAGGAATAAAAGATGGGGATAAAGAAAACTTAAGAGAGTAGGGTTATACTTATAGAAAGTAAGGTACCATCGTTGGTAGTGAAAAGTAGTAGCAAAAGAGTAATTGACATTTGAGAACCGCGAGAAAGAAAGAAAGAGAGAGATATAAAGAAAAAAAAGTAGTAAGTATAGCGCGTATAGAGAGTCTCTTTCATTAGAAGAGAAGGCTGTACATAGTATAATCTCGAAGGAATCGCATCTTTAAGCACAGGGAATAAATGTTAAAAATGGCATTTTATACAAAATGGTCCTTTTGCAATTTCAAAGCTTCTTCCCCCCCCCCCCCCCCACCTACATAGCTTTCTTTTCTTTTCTCTATTTCTTTAATACACTCGTGGGTGATTTTTCTAACCCACTTTTCATTGCGAATATTCGATCTTCCTCTCATTCTCTATTTTTTTTGTCATGATAAATTACTCTCGCGAACTCTTTAATGTACCTTTTTTTTTGACCTGTCAGATAAAAATATTATTCATTAATTTTTCGATTATTTTTTCTATCTTTTCTTTTCTATTCAAATCTATAATAATATATTTCGAAAAATATGAAAAAATATATACTTTTTTTTTTTTCTAAATATTATTAATAATTAAACCGTCAATACATTAAATATCCATGAATACAAAATCAAAAATAAGTAATTTAAAATTCATCAATAATATTGACAAAAATTGCGAAACACATTATATACACCATATAGGTAAATTTAACAGCAGGTATAGTCATAATATATACTGATATGAATATTCTGATTACAACATCGCGTATATATGAAAATCAAAGTATAGAATATGACAAAGAGAATCTAAGCGAGAGAAGCTCACTGACTGACAAGTATAGATAAACACGCAGACACAAACAAACACAGACACATACCTGGGATGACAGTAACAAGGCTCTGCAGTAGGTGAACAAGTTGGCTGCATGTCCTTCCGACGGACCGTATATAACCAAGATGTACGTTACTCCCAATAATGGTATTAATACCAGTAAAGCCTTTGCTGCTTTCCTATATTGTTGCGTTTCGGCGTTGTTCGCTGAACGTAGTTTCGTTATTAATACCTGATGATGGTTTTGTTTTATGATTATAATTATTAATTATTTATTGATTATTTTAGCTTCGATATATATATAATAGCAAGAGCGAAAATTAATGTGTTTTCTATATTTGGATATAAAATTTTTGTTATTGAGTAAGTTAAATTAAATTAAAAATTAATGTCTATAATGTATTTTTACATTGAACATTTTATGAAACGACTTATAAATGATTTATTACATGATTAAAACGAACATTATCAAAAGAATCAGTGTATAATAAATTTTCCATCCGCGCTCGTTCATTATATTATCTTTCTCTCTCTCTCTTTCTCTTTCAACGACGTCAAGTTTAAAGCGGAAAACTTTTGATCGATTCAAAAGACAAATAAAAGCTTCCCAAAAAGCAGTAGGTTTCCTTTACAGTATATAAAATCGATTACATTAAACTTCGCTCCTTTTGAACCTTCTATATTATCCTTTTTTACATATAAAATATATAAATATAGTATACTTACCCACATGATCATAGCAAGGAAAATGACATTGATGCCAAGAACTATAAGTGCTGGAACCTGATAAATCCAATCATATTTATGTGGTATCATCCAAGGACAGTGAAGCGATAATGCTGTATCCTAAAAGTAAAAAAATAAGTAATTCTTTTACATTCTATTGTATGTATCATCATTATCATCATCCTCGTGGCCTATTTTAAACTGACTATTATCAGGTATACAGTATAAGTAAGTGAGTAAGACGAAGGAAAGGAAATAAGTTCCGCTGTAGAGACGTATACACGCGATATTCCGCTGAGCAATTGCTTTAAGTTTTAAGCTCGTAAAGATACAGTTAAGTTAACTGGTATTTAACACGTCTAACTCGACACACCCTTATTATCTGGTTGATAGTGAAAGTGAAAATGTTCTTTTTAATTTTTAAAGAAAATTTTTCTTTTAATTAGTTGATTTGATGATTTGATATGAAGATTTATTAGTTTTTATTTTTTTAATTGGAGTTTAATTTTTGTTTTTTTCAATAAATTCAAAGATATTGATCAAATTTATTTGAATAAGGTTTTTTTTCAAGTTTATTCGATTTCAATTTTTTATGGAGTAAGAAAATAAGATTAGAAACTTTTTTTTAAAAGTTTGAAACTATAGTATATAAAATGTATTTTTTTTTTTTATTATTTTTTTATTACCTGGATTCCAACGTTCTCTGGATTGCTTCCCACAGATTTGGCTATTCCCCAAACGGTTACTACGAGAAAAGGAAGGCCTGTAATAAAAGAAAGATTTTCTTTTTCGAAACTCTTTTCGAAACAACAATTTAAAATTTATAGTCTACCAGAAAGCTCAAATAAGAATAAAAAAAAAAAATAATAAAAAAATAAAAGACAAACTCACCCCAGCCGATGAAAAGGCACAAGTTCAACTTGATATTATCTCCCGAAAAAGTTTTTACCACCAGTAAGTACAAGTACCAACCTTAAACAAGAAATGAAATAAAAAAAATTTTTTTTGTGACATATCTTCAATTTTACATTGAAAATAAAAATGATGATTTTTATTCATACAACTCTTTTCGATTTCTAGATAACTACTTTTCTATAGATCTTTTAAAAAAGTTTTTATCAAATATGTAAAGTAAAAAAAAAGAAATATCAAAATTATTTACCTTCAATAAACATCCAAAAGAAGTTGGTTAAATGAAAATAATGATATAACGAGTAAGAAATAATGCACATTGGTATACTTGCTTGAAGAGAAACCTGTTATTTTCATATATCGATATTTAAATCAACTTTGAAGTTTATTTCAGAAAATATAGTCTTAAAAATGTTTTTAGCACAAATATACCTGAGAAAATGTCGTTATAATCCACAAAAAGTCGGCTAATATATAAGTGAACATTAAATTTGTATGTATGGTGTTTCGAAAACATTTGAGTTCTCTGAAATATAAATAAAATTATTTAAAGTTTTTTTTAGATGTACATTAAAACAGAATAAAAGTCAAAAATAATCAAATTACATATTCAAAATTTCAGATAGCTTTACTCTAGAGAGCTATTAAGTATATAAAATAAACTACCTTTAGTTAAAAAACTCGTAACATTTTTTATATTCACGTGAGTTATAAAAAAAGATTCATTTAGTATTGTTACAAAACTTGAAAAAAAAAAAAATAATACATCAAACATACGTATATCGTTCAATTCAATTAAACAACCATCGAAAATCAATTTTTCAAATTACCCAACCAACCACAAAACGAAAAAAAAAAAATAAATAAAAATAATGCTTACAACAATAATCATTCAATTTTTGTTCGACATCTCAATCATTAAGCAATATGTCCAGCACAAAATTAAAGAGAAACATGAAATATCGAAAAAAAAAACTAAAATTCATTGTTGTGGCTGACCCAAAAAAAAAATAGAAATATAGATAAAAAAAATCACACACAGAGAGAAAGAAAGTAAATGTCCTAGCAATTCAATTCGATCCATCTTCCAATTACATTCGTCAAACAAATACTAACAGAACAAACGCAACAGTATCCCGGAAGGAAAAACCTATTGGAATTAAAAAAAAAAAAAACTGCAGAAAAAAAATATACACTACACACTCTGTAATTTTTATATAAGTGTATTCGCGTAAAATTTCAAACTCGTTAAAATTACACATCGATAAAATATAATAAAACAAGCTCATATCATCATCATCATAATCTTTTTTTTTCTCAGAAAATATTAAAGCTTAGAAATGTAATAATCACAAGGATACTATATAAGGATAAACGAGACATACCTGTAGGACAGATATACGATGACAGCAATGATAAGAGATAGTAAAGAAAGTCCATAGCCAAGTAGATAAAGGTGCGTCGTTATTTCAACTCCAGTATCAGCCTCAGGCGTAGTCAGTCTCAATTCTCTGCATTGAGAATAGTTTGAATAGTCAGCCCAAGTACCATTTGCCAAGCACCATCTACTTGCGTTCTCTGTATAGACATACACACACATATAGATATGTGTTATAGAAACGCTTTAAAGTCGATCGTCTTGCTATCTTTTTTTTGCCTTTTTACTTTTTTACATTATTTTTTTCCAGTCTTTTTACTTTGACCCTTAGGTTTTTATACATATTTTTTTTCTTTTTGAACGATTTTTTTTTTTTGCGAGTTTTCTTAATGATTTCCAGACGACGGACGTAAACGGTATGCTATAGCGTAAAGAAAAGTGAGGCGTGAAGGATGAGAAGTATTTTTTTTTTTTTTTTTTAATGGTATATGAGCTTTTGTGAATGTAAAGACTGATGATTTCAATAGCAAAAGAGTGATATGTATAAAGTTTTTTTTTTAAATATTTTATAATTTATTTGAAAAAATAAAATTTTATCTTTTATTTTGAATTTAAATAATACCAATATTAACGTTTTTTTTTTTTTAAACAAAAAATATATTTATTTTCAATTGTTTTAAATAAATTAAAATCAATTATCAATATCTACGCAATTAACAGTAAATTTGTAAAAAAAAATAAATACAAATAAAAAAACAAAAACAAAATACATTTAAACTTTCACGTTGAACACGAATGAGAAAAGATTGAACACTTTAATTGCATTAATTGTATACATAGGTATATACAACAGCAACTGTTTCGGTTGGTTGATCTAATTGAATTTTCTTTTGTATAAGCAGGCGCTTTTACTCATCGTAATACTTCATTAATTTTAAAAATTAATTACTGTAATTGATTGGAAGCTGTAACTAAAGGGAGGGAGAGAGGATTCATGATATAATTAGCCCTTCCTCCCCCTGATGCTTCTATTTATCCTTTATTTATAAATACTTTTACTATTCCATCAAACACAAAAATCTATCTTTTAAATCACTTATATTTAATTTTTTCTCTATAATCAAAATCCAACAACTAGGTAAGTAAATTTATTTTTAATGATCAACTTAAATAAAACATACACTACCAATTAGTCACCAAATAATCAAAATTTAACCCATGAAACATCATCCAACCACAAGCACGTTTCCAAATCATACCTATATCCCAAAATACGCAACATCTCTATATATAGATTACCAAAATACGTTATCCTCGGTCTAAAATCCATCACACGTATACATATTATGTACATAGATAATAGTAAATCCCCAAAATTCGAAATTTTGCAATATCAAAGTTTAAACTAGACAGTGGTGTGTAGCAGGAAATATCAGTTAGAGAATTGATTTGACATTATGCTATATATACGCACGCTTGTGATGATAGAGGGCCGCGCGCTATTTTTAGTGGGCGGGAGCGAGCGGGCTCTCTCGAGGGAGAGAGAGAGAGAGAGAGAGAGAGAGAGAGAGAGAGAGAGAGAGAGAGAGAGAGCGTTTGGTGCAGGTTTGATTAGCGGGATTTGCCAAATTAAATTGTTGTAGTGAAGCGAGAGGTATTCGGGTGTCAAAAATTGAGTTTAACGATGATGATTTAACGTTAATTAACGTGTTTTTTTTATAAAAGATTTGATTGTAGGTTTTTATTCGAATTTTGATTAAATTGTTTTTAGTTCAATTAAATTGTAACTATTGTGTTTTTTCTTTAAATGCAGTTTAAAATTGAATTAATTGTTTTACGATATAAACAATTTGCAATTTTTTTTTTCTAAGTTAGTTAATTAATAGAAAAAGTTAAGTTAGAAACAAAAAAAAATTGTAAGTAAAAGTAATTTATTGTTTTTGTAAAACGAGCGTTAAATAAATTTACTAATTACACACACAGTAAAAGTTTCTTACAAGTTGCTACTTATTAGTCTAAACTAAGTGATCATTTATTCAATAATTGATGGAAAACTTGCTATCATCAACAAGTTTTCAACTACGCACTACATTATCTCTTCGTATATATAGGTATACGTATTAATATGAATAAGAGAATTATATTGAGTTTACAATTTATAATTCTTTGCTTTTACGAAACATTTTATTAAATTACAAAATTTTATAATTCACTTTTTATAATTAATGTTCAAACGTTATTTTAAAATCATATTTATTTTTCAATGTCAACTTACTGAAAGTAAAGTTACTCTGTTCGTATTAAAAGGTAGATTATAGTCTCTTTTACATAATTTTGTAATATTCGTATTGTTTTATTATTTTAGCAATAGAAAGGCACGATAGCTATATGACGGCAAAGCGTTGGCTTCGTAATCCACAGGTCGTGGGTTGGTTCGATTCCTACGTTCGTCGAAAATCAAGTTATATTACGTGTAGTTTTATAAGGCCGAAATATGCTCAATAGAGTGTCAAATAAGGCTTTCAAAATCTATTATTTTAGCAATATTGATTTGGTGATCATAATTTTTTTTGTTTATCTGCATAAAATTTATTTTCTAAATCAAATCCATTTAAGATCATTAACATATACTTTTAAGATTAAATCAATCGCGTGTCCTAAAAAGACATGATCTAAATTGATTTCAAATTTATGCGCCCTGCGAAAAAAAAGAAAGAGAAAAAGAAAAACTAATATAAGCAAAGCAAAAACAGGAAGATTGAAAAGGGTCATCTTTAGTAAAACTTTCTAGGAGTTATGTAAGAAGAGATAAATCAAATGTTAAGATATACGTTTAATATTCTTATTGCTTTAGTAATGTTATTTTTAGACTTGAGATAAAAAATTATGATAATCATTCATTTTGGAAAACTATGTTGTAATATGAAATTACGCTTGAGAGTATATTTGGATGGTTATGGAAAGGATCTTTACTCACTATGAGACCGATTACTCTTGGTCTATTGTTCTTTGTAATATACATACAAAATTTAACAAACAAAAAAGAAAAGAATGATTTGTGAGATATTGACATAATATTACTGAAATAAATAATAAAATGAAAAATATGTATAACATTCCGATACTTTTAAACAATTAAAATTAAAATAATGCAAATTACTCACAAAAAAGAAAAAACCCAGAAAAAACAAACAAAAAAATAAAAATACATAAAATACATAAAACAACCATAAATAAAATCTCGACAGGAGCAATTAATCGCAAACTCTCTCTCTCTCTCTCTCTCTCTCTTTTGCTTATCCTGTAATTTATCAATACAATCAACAACTCTTCCCATCCTCCTAAAAAAGAAAAAGAAGAGAATCGCAATAATTTACAATCAAAATCATCGTACAATCACAAATAAATTTCACAAACAATACCTAAAATATCGGCTATATATTTTTCAATATTTTACATACAACTTATCATAATCATTTTAGCATGCACATAATTTCCCTATCCCCTTAAAATAAAATTTCGATCAAAGACAAATCATCGTAGCGTAAGTATATAAAGATAATAAATCGTTAAAGAGAGTAGATATAGATAGATAGATAGATATAGATATAGAGAGAGCTGAGCAGAGTTACCGACACATAAACACTTCTTCTTCTACCTACTCCTCCTTTTCCTGCATATACATACCCATATACTACTACTACCACTAGGCAAGTTATTCATTGCTTCCCGTTACTTTATCTCTTCTCTCTCTCTTGCGTCAATTCTCCAACCTCTTCCGTAAAATAGTTGCTCTTGCTAAACTGCCCGGAAAAACCATACTCTCGAAATTCCAGTGTGAATATTTGCTCTCTTTTTTATTATAAGAGTATACTATAAGTGTGTGAATATAAATATATATCGCGTAGGAAGGAAGAAAAAAAAGAAGTATATCATATAGAAGTGGTAGTGGTGAAGGATGGTGGTGACAAAAGCTCTCTCGATTACAAAAATGAGCATCATCGCGTAAATATATATATAAGCAAAGTGATAGAGAAAAGTTTTGCCTTTAGCTTTTCTTATATACGACACTTGAGAGTTGCTCTGACGTTGAAGCGCGATTTTATTATACACACACGCCTACGTTCTGTTTTTATCATCCATTAACGAGCTTGTTGACCCATTGTAAAGAGCTATTCTCTTTTATTAAAGAATAGGATGTGCATTCGTGCTTGAACAATTAAATTTGTCTCAAGTGTCTCGTAAGAGCTAATATATAAGTACGTGTCTTAAAGGAGCAACTGTTATAAACAGAGACGGATATCCTACTTTTTGAGTAGAGTCTGTTTGTGTCAATCGATTTTTGCCTTCCTATGTATATAGGTATACTATATACATTAGGTCAGATCGATATACAGCTTGGCTTGTAGAGAATAAAGACCAGTGACATTTTGCAGACGCAATCAGAGATATATAACTGTTGCTGGTAGTGGTGGTGAAATGATGAATTGCAAATCAGGGATATGCGGAGGTGTGTGTGAATATGTGTAAATCGAGAGATGAGGTTTGGTTTGTAAATTTATACGGTGTATCGGATGTTGTATTATCGATTTGCTTGTCTCAGATTTCATGTATAGGTATATAATATAAATTTTTATAAGATATATAAAGGATTTTTGTTATATAATATTTTTAGCTGTAGGTGATTTTGTTCTTTTTTTTTTTGTTTCTTGGATTGAATTATGGGAGGGATTTATATATATGTTAGAAGTATTTTTGACGTTCAGATATAGTGAAATGGATTTATTGTAAGTAGAATAAACCGAGATATGCTCAGACAAGTTTGTATAATACTTTTCGAATCAGCAGAGTAAAAATGAATGAAAAAAAAAAAGTCCAAAGGCATAATAAATTATTTATACTTTTTAACTTTCTTTTTTATCTATATTTTTTTCAATTATTTTTTTCTTTTTTTAGTTTCTTAGCTCTATTATACTTTTGTGAAATGTTTTTCTTTCTTTTGATGATTTATGTGACCAAAAATTTTCTAAAGCATTTTCTTTTTTCAGTATTGTATTGAAAATTTATTTACGATTGTAAAAAAACTAGTTTTATCTTTTTTTTTTCTTAAACTGTCAATATTTAATTCAACCTACCAAAATTCTTTTTTAACGATAAATATCGATCAGACAACAATAATACAAAAGGTGATAAAAAAGTGACGAAAATCTTTTTAAGCTAAAGCTATTTTATATCCAAATCCCATGAGGCTTATTTTTTCCTTAATACGATTAAAATCGATTATTCGCCAAGTATAAAAAATTCATCGAACGCTCTAAGCTGAGAAAATTCATTAGCCACAAGAGGATGATCGTCCGATTAAATAGTCGACCCTTAACAGTCCTATACTTTTTATATATACCTCATCGTTTAATACGCCTTCAATATAAAATCGTTTGTTGATACTCGAGAGATGAGAGGGATTTATCGTATCAGCAATGGATATCAATTAATCGACAAAAAAATAAGAGCATAAAAAAAAAAAAAGAAAATGAGAAGTGTTCGAGTGATTGGTTTTCCTTGTGGTTACGGTTAATACTAAGCTGTGAGTTATAGCTATATGTATAGAAAGGAAGGAAAATGTGCGTGGTTCTTTTAATAGCTTAACGTGAAGCTAAATACGAAAAGAAGGTTCCTTGAACGCGACAGGATCTTTAGCTGTTATCGTTTTATGGCTATGAGGCCTACGTTGATAATAGCACGAAAATTAAATCTGACCCCAGTGTGTCCTTTTTTCCCTTATTTGGTTGAACTTCTTTCTTACGTATATATACTTTCTTATCTCGATTTTATTTTCTCATTAGGTTTTTTTTATATTATTTTACGAGTAGTTTGGATTATGTGCTGTTAGATAAAAAAAGAGGTTGTTTTAGAATTGTACAAATAAGTGAAAATAAATAGAATTTCATTTTAATAAATTTTTAAATTCAACAATTTATATTTTAGGTTTTTTATCAGCTATGTAAACTATATTAAAGTTTAATTTTTGTCAAAGGTCCTTTGACGATTTTTTTAAAATTATTTTTTTTTTCTAAAAAACATTGATGCAGTTTATAACCTTTTCCTTAATTTGGAAATGTACAAACTGCAGAGTAAGTCATGAATTTTTTATTATCTTAGTGGCTATAAAAAAAGTGACATCATAAGCTGTTAATACAAACTTGCCTTCCTACATTCAACAAGTTTAATGTATATTTTTTTCTAAATTTAGTTTAAAATTAAAAATAGTATTAGTTTTTTTTTTTAAATAAACAATCAAAATTATATTGTATACTTTTCTTAAAGTATAAAAAGAAATATCGTAGCTTTGTCATGTATTTAATCTTGAAATTTTTTTTTAAAAAGCATCTTAAGAAGGTTGATGGATTTTCATAAGACGATTTTAACATTATTTAAAATATCGTAAATCGAGAATATTCTTAAAAAAAGCTGAAAGTATAAGCTTTTACTATTATTAAAATGTTGATTATCTAAAGGAAAATTTTAACGTCGATGAAAATTTTTAACAAAATATTAATATTATCATTTTTGTACTTGAAGAAAACAAAGCTTTAAACTTGTGATTTCAAAAAATTTAAAAAGCATTTGAAAAATACACATCTGCGATTGTTACTTTTATTTTACTACTTTAAATCAAACTTTTTGGTCAAACTTTAACTATAAAAATGTTTTCTTTCAGATTTTGTAAAGACAGTAAAGAAAAAAATAAAGTGAATTCTTATTCATGAACTGTAAATTATTTTTTTAAAAACTTCATTTTAAAAAACATTTTAAGCTTTTAGCTCAATTGATTTTTTAAATAATAAAATATCGCCTTGCATAAAAATAATAAGCAATTTTATTACGTTATTTAAAAATATTTAAATTCATCAAGTTTACAAAAATTATCAAATAAATATTAGTATCATCAAGTATTCTATTAAGAGAAGTGATGAAATGGAATCTTGGTAAAGCTCAGTTGGCAAAGCGTAGGTTTCGCAATCCACAGAACGTGGGTTCGATTCCAGCGGCTATCATTCTGAGCTCTCGAGCTCAAGCTGAAATATACTCAATTGAAGTATTAATAAAGGCATTAAACATAATATTTAATTATCAAATACTTGGTACATTCTTTATGCTAATATTTTTATATTTTGACAATTATGTGAGTTGACTCGACAAAAAACGAACAATCGACAATGTCTTCCTAAATTGAGAATATAACAAAAAAATAAAAACTTTTATTTAAAATACAAACTCAACCTGATTTTAAACTATTTTTTAAACTGAAATCTTTAAAGCACACGCTCAATAAATTTTTCATTTATTTATAACTGCAATACTCACGCTATCTAATTTTCAAAACAATATGTATCAATAATGAAAAACACAAAAGATCAATCATATGCATGAACTCTTCTGGAATCAACGAGCATGGAAAAACCACAAAATAAATGCTTTTCCTTATACAAACATAGGTTTATTTATGCTTTGCACGATCGAATTATTGACCTTACATTGTTGATTTTTAAAAGCACAAACGCACAATAAAAAAAATTCGACATCGATAAATATAGACGAAAAAAAAAGAAGAAAACTGAGAAAATTTTCAAAACTTCTAGAGAGGGGGAGGTCAAATATTGGCTCTTTAAATTTTAAAGCACACAGAAAGCTTGAAAATGAAGTCTTTCATACATTAGGATCCTTTCAAATCTCTATAATATTACCACCATTATATAATTTTTCTTTTTTAAAAGCCAAACTTTACATTAAAAAAGAATAAAAACAAAAAATTTTATTTTTATTACAAACTAAGTGAAAATTTCCTTCTTAAGAATAAGAAATAAAGCTCTAAAGGTATATTGTTTATATACAAAAGCTATGTATGGAATATAAGGACATAAAGAGAAAGAGACCCATTGTCTTTTCAACCCTTTCCTTCCTTAGATGAACTCATTAAATTCCAACGAGCTTTGGAGGAAAGAGACGCTTTTCTCTTTCTCATAACGTATAAGTATAAGTACCGAAAAAAAGCCAAGAGTGTAGTGTATACCTTTGCTACCAGTAACCGTACAGTAATACGCGTCGTTTGGATGCCACGTCTTCTTTTTTTTTCTATTGTTATCGTTACCTTGGCTCTTTTCTTTTCTTTTTCTACTTCTTATACTTGTCTACAGATTCCTTTCATTTTTAATGCTGCAAAATATCGTGATATGAGGCCAACTTAGAGAAAGAAAGAGAAAAAAGTGCGTGAATGAGACACAAAAGAGGATGGAAGAATTTACGATCACGTAATTAAAGTTTAGTGATATTCCTTTAGTTTATGGCTCACGTGAAAAGAGAGAGAGAGAAAGGTATTAACTGATTTACGATGTATACTCTAGCACCTGTTACTTTTTGGCACTATGACTTTTACTATATAGAGCTTTTACACTATTATTCGAGTATAACCCGTCATTTTGAAATTTTCTCTTGATAATAATATTTAAAAACGATGACGTTATATATTAAATAGAATAAATGTATACTATGAAAAGTTTATAACTGAAGGATTTATTATTATTTTTTTAATAAACAATAATTTATATAACTATATTTTTTATAATAAATAAATGGTAATAAATGACCTCGTAACGTAAATAATTTATTTACCTACTTACACAATTATAACTCCATTAATTATAAAGAAGAAAAAAATTATACGCAATTTTAATAAATTAAATATCCGCTGCTCATTATTATAGATAATACTAACGTCTCGGTGTAAAACACATAAACAAGATATTTTTTTTTTTTAATGTATTAAATTATAGCCTGTTACATATACATATAACATCGCATATTATAGGATGTCAAGGCCAATATCTTCTATCACACACGTGATTTCGTGTGTCTACTTACATACACTTACAGCATTACCCTATAAAACATAAAAAAGAGGTTTTTTTTTTGCACGAAACCCGGTCATACATCTTGGTAAACTCAGTTTTATCACGAGCTTACCTAACACGCAAAAGAAACCCCCAAAAACTCGCGATAAATATATAGACAAAAAAAAAAAGAACACCGCGAAAAAGAAAAAGAATAAGAAAAAAAAAGTATATAAACGACCGAATAAAGCGATATGTATGGTATTAGAAACATAGTCAGTAGATAACATCCGGACATAGTCAGACACATCTCTAAAACTTCGTTTTTTATATATACTATACAGTATACAGATCTTTTACCAATCCGTGTGAAATCCGGCAATCGAAAAATCACAAAGTAAAACAAAAAATAACAGAACTCTATACTCGTATACAAGGGTACCAACGCATTTTCAGCTTGTTCTTTTATTTTTTTATTTTTTTTTTTGTTAACTCTATATACGCACAATCGTTGGTATAATCCCAACGGTATCCATTTTATGTCCCTTTGCGATACGCCTATCGCTTATATCCTTTACAACTCCTGTACCTACGTATCGAGGACAGCAGCACGCTACTATATACGAAGTAACAAAAAAAAAAAAAGTATCGTGCAAAAAAAAAAGGGGGATGGAGGGAGAGTAGAGGATATAATACGAAAGACGAGAGAAAGAGAGAGAGAGAGAGAGAGAGAGAGTATGGCATATAACCGCTTGAAATCCCATGAGAGTAGTCGGGGACTTGTATATATCTATATATACATACAAGTACGAGTAGTCTCTCATAAAAAAAAAGAGAAAGGTGGAGAAGAGGATATGGTATATATCCTTGCTCAATGAAGAAGGATAGAAAAAAAGGGCAGATACAGCGTATTTTTTTTTTCGTTTTCTCCTATCTTTCTTATATACTTTTACTCTTTCTGTGTGTTCTTAAGATTTTTCTTCTTTTTTTTTGTGGTAGAAATAAAAAAAAAAAGAGAGATGCGATAACGAGGAACATGTATAGTGAGTAGGTATATATATACTTGATTCGCTTCCAATTTTCTTGAACTAGACAAAAGAGAATGATGTATAGCTATGAGGTAAAAGATGAAATAGGGGTATGAGAGAGAAAAGATGTATGTTAAGATTTTTAGATTTCGAGCAATCTTTATTTAATTGCGTGTGTGAGTGATTTTTTTGTTTATGTGTGTATGTGTACGAGGATTCTTTAATTATGCATTTGATGATAGGGGATTGTGTTGAAAAATTCAAGGTCTTTATAGATGCTGGCTTGGAAATTGAGCTGATAATTCTTTTTGGGAGAAAACGTGTGGAAAGGGGTTTATACGTGTATGCCAATTTGTACGGTCAACGATTACGTTTATTTATTTATCGAGTAATTAACGAAATTTTTGGTGTATCGATTTTTGTTTTTTTTTTTTTTTTAATTGAAAGCTCTTTTTTAATTATTTACGTATTTGATTATTAATTATTTTCCATGTGTGCGATACTTATTGGATTTTGGTATTGAAAATCAAATTTAATTATTGTTACTGCTAAATAAATGATATGTGACAATATTTTAAAAATCATTTGAAAAAAAGTATTATTTTATACGTTTGACTTTTCAACGTAATTTTTATTTTCTTTAAATTACTTGAAATCAAGAAAAATACACTTCGACATATTTGCTCGTTATAGAGTTAAAAAAAAAAAGTAAGAAAAATAACAAGCTAAGGTATGTGTTAACGTACTGACCATTACCCCTTAGCTTTCATTTCAATGTAATGCTTCACTAAAAGTCTAAACATTAGAAAAAAGTAATCCAAACCAATACCAACCACAGAAAAAAATTAAACAGACTTCGTCAAAATCCAGTACTTACTAAACCCAACCGCGATGAGGAAAAAAAGAAAGAAACATAAAATAGTAGAGCTTGCAAAGCACTTATAAATCCACTATAGCAATTGACATTTACCTACGAAAGAGCATCACGACTTATAGAAACAGCAATATCATCGCACTTCACCTATATTTATTTATTATTTTCTCGTGTCCCTACGTGTATATTTATACAGACGCAAGACCAAGAGTAGGTACTACAAGAACAAAATCTACTCGAGTAGTAGGTACTTATTAGATGTGCTTTTACTTCTCGAAAACCCGAACATACATATACACAATGATCATCGTAAAAAGTCCAAAACTAAAATTGAACTCTTATCTCTCTCTGAGTGTATACATTTCTCCCAAGACTGTATGTGGTAGTGAGAGGTGAATTTCACCCAAGAGACTTGATTAGACTCAAATGTGGTGTGCGAAATGTGGCAGATGATGAAAAACGAGAGTAATGGAGAAACGAAACAGACAATTTTTCTTGGTTTACCTATGGTGTGTCTTTTACTCTTCTTTTTTTGAATAAGAAGAAAAAAAGGGTTGTGTAAGATATATTTGTAGATGGTCAATACAAACTAGCTGTTTCTTTTGATAAATCGAAGATACGTTTGATCAAAAGACACAACAAATTCAATTTTATTTTTTTTATTTTTAGTTTAATAATTCACTGTTACTTAATTAATCATTTATTAATGTATAAGTACTTTTTATTAAGATAATTTAAATATTTTTTTTTTTGATTTTAGAATGAATTTTAAAATGAGATTATGAATAATTAATGAAAATTATCGAAGTGTATACAATACACACACACCTACACAGAATCTATACTTATTAAAGGTTAATGAAAGCAACATTTTGTAATTTAATATACCTTTTCATTTTACGTTGATGTAAAATATGCATTTTGTAATCAACACTGCTTGGTTATTCAATACAGCAAACTTGCAAAAACAAAAAAAAAAGGAACAAAAGAAAGAAAAATTAGCATTCTTATATTTGAAAAGAAAAATAATAATTTTTTGTTGTTATAAAGTAACATTTTTGTAATAAAGAAAAAAAAAACATTTATCTTATTTCTCTTTTGTAAATAAATGTGTGAAAGAACTAAATTTTTATCAATAGCCAATTGTCGAATAATACAAGATTTCTATTTAGAAAAATCTATTTTTTTTTTGTCAGTGACGAGAAATATATAAATTTACCGTAAGGAAGAAAAATTTGCGGTTTTATCCAAAGACGAAATGGTACATCTTGTATCGTTTTGCTCAAACAATTCAGTGACTTGAGCTTTTATTTTATTTTTCGCTACTCATTGTCATGCTAGCACACTTTATTTGTATCCCATACCTTTCTTTACTATAGTCTTCACAATTTACTTATTTATTTGAGTTTATTATCATTTATTTATTCCATTATATCCAAACAACAAAAATTATTAATACAGAACAAAATAATTTGTTATTAATTACCATAATATCTACACACATATAACAATTTTCCATAATAACTTAATTATCAATTTCTTTTTATCAACAATTATTTTTTGCTAAAATTCTTTCAGATTTTTCCTTAACTTCAATTTTTCCCCTAGATATCCTCAGCCATATAATTCAAATATCAAAGAGTCATAACGAGGTTAATTGAGCCATCTCCTTTCTGACCTCTTAAAGCCACTTTACCAAAGTATACATATCTATACATCAACTTTTATACATCTCAAAGACCGAATCGTCTCTTCGGAATAAAATAAAATAGCAGAGCAGACCATCTCGGTAAGCCAGGGTAATAGGGTAGCAATAATATAAAATCACTCAACCAAAATAAAGAAAAAAAAGGTGGTATCTATAATATTCGACTTATGGTAAGAAAAGTGGCTTTATATTAAAGAACTCAACTTACTTTAATACTATATGTATTCATAATACGCAGCCACGGTACGAGATTAAAAAAAAAATTCACACTTGTATGCGCTTGTCAATATGGAATACGGGAAGAAGCGAAAAAAAAGTCAGAAGCAGCAGCATCGGTTTTTCCTCTCAAGTTTCTTAAAGCTCGTGCAAGTATACGGACAGTTTGATGGACAAACTTTAATGGCTTTATCGATGAAGGTGCCATGATTAATAAGACTCAAGAGAGAAGAGTGAAGAGTGTGCAAGGTATAGATATATAGATATATATTTATAGAGCTTGCACGTCTATAAACGTGTACGAGATTATAAAGAAGAGAGAGAGAGAGAGAGAGAGAGAGAGAGAGAGAGAGTCTTTCGTTTATAACCAGTCTCTCTTCTTCTTTAATCAACTATATCAACTAAATACGTTTGGGGAAAAAAAAAGATAATTAACTTGCCAGTCGAATCTTTTCTCTTGCATTTTCAGATACTTTAACGCTGTATATATAAAATTAAAAGTACGTATTTATTTTTCAGCTAATATAGAAAGAAAGATTATCTATATATCGACGCCTCAGTAGAAAAACATGCATCCCAACTTTTTCCTAGCAGAAGAACATGACTTTTTGAGAATCTCAGTAGAAGAACATGACTTTTTG
>JAPYZE010000180.1:0-55972 GCA_030522805.1 Leptomastidea abnormis | reverse complement strand
CAGGAGTTTTGTAGCATAAACGTCAGCTGGAAATATCGGATGCTATAGCTTTACCATTTCCCTACTCACAAATACCGAAAACCTTTTAAACATTCAAAAAAAAAAAAAAAAAAATTGTATACATATATAAATATATTGTAGAAATCGAGCAAATAAAGCAAAAGCTTCAGGTTAAAATTTGCATTTCCTCTACAAATAGTTAAAACAAAAAAAATAAAAAGGAAAACAAGAAGAATGGGTATACCCATATAGTAGCAGCACTATAGGTACATACTACCCGTTACGTGGTAAAGCCAAACATTTGTTAGTGGCCGGTTTTTCCCTCACTTTCCTTCTCCTTCTCCTCCTTTTACACTATATACCAGCACCACCTGCCTAAATTTAGTCGAGTTCACTACCTCTTGAACCAAAAGAGAACTTTCTCTCTCTCTCTCTCTCTCTCTCTCTCTCTCTCTCTCTCTCACTCTTTTTTTTACCTCTTACGCGTGGATAGCATTCTAAAATTCTCGAAACGCAAACAGCAACAGCAGCAGTATATAGCTAGTCTCGTTCACTCACTTAAGTGCGGAATTTCAAGCATAAGCGTTAAAGGACGTATACACGTCATTTTAAACATAAAGGTATGAAGTTTAATTCTACACTGTCCTTGTTAAATATTCTTTTAATTTAAAATTAGGTGCTATTAAGTTTTATCAAACGCATATTATATTTATTCATTCAAGGACTTTTTTTTTACTTATCATGATGTACATTTGCGAATTTTGATATCCTTACATTAAAGCTCCAGGAGAGTGAGAGAGTTGGATCTTGCCAAAAGTATAAGAGTGAAGCCAACTGGAAATTGAATAGTGGCGTGTGCTTTACTAGATTATTTTTAAGATATAGCTATATAGCTATAACTATACTTATACGTATGTAGTAAAAAGAGAGAAAGATAAATGAAAATGGGAACGCGTGGTGGATGAAAAATTAACGAGGTAAAGTTTTGAGGCGAGAGAAGATAGATCGATATATGGCGAATGTAAGACAATCACCTTTTATTTTGTTGTTGTGTGTATGTGTGGGTGTGTATTTCTCGTGCCCTGGAGTCAAGAAAGAGGTACGTTGAACTTATATATAGGTATATGTATGTAAGGACAGAAAAATTAATGACAACATTGGAGAAGATAAAATAAAAAAAGAAAAAGACAAACGATATACATATATGCAGATTGATAGGATGACATGGTTTGAAATATAAAGATATTGATCAGTAAAAGGTATAGCTTGATTTCTTATTCACAATATAAGTATATATATATATATAATATATATTTTTTCGACTTCTATATACACTGACTGAATTTCATTATTCATCTCGAGTATACGACACAACCAAGACATATATACATATATAGACATAATATATATTCCGCAAAATCTAAATCTCAGGATTATTTTTGAAAATTTTTTATGACCATATCAGACGTGCGGTGACTATCAACGTTTATTCGCTTTTACGCCATAAGACCACGTAGAATAATATTTTTCGTCTCTACTTTTCTCTCTTTCTCTTTCTCTCCAAGCAACATGCCAAAGAAGCTTATTTATTATTAATTGTCAAGCTTCAAGCTTCAAGTAAGAGAAAGGTGAGCGACTCTTCTTCTTCTTCCAAGTTATTTCTGATTCTGTTTTCAGTATTATACGACCGCAAAAGAGAGAGAAAGCTCTCTTGAATAACGAACAGTCTGAATGAGCTTGCAAGCTCTCATTTTTGGTTTAGAAAATTATCAGATGTGTTCCATTTTCTTTAATATAATTTTTGAAACAAAAAAAAAATAGCATCATCATATTGAACTGACAGTAATTTATTACGTTATACACAATATACAGTTATAAAAAAAGAGTCACTTGTTATTTCCTAGCAATTATTTTAAGAGAAAATATAACCTACTCCTACACATGTATACACATACATACGAAAGATTCACGAGCTTTTATTTATTTTCGCAAGCTCAATTAACTATCGCGCACCAAAAAAAAGAAAAACGAGAAAGATTTTTATGAACAGCTCTTATAATATATATACGCGTACAGCCAAGCGTTACTAGCAAACGTTATAGTGCTATACAAGCTTTAATGGTATAGTAGCCAAGCAGCAGGAGCAGCAACAGCAAGAGCAGCAGCAGCATCGTGCCAACGCAAGCTAGACGCAATTACGGCAATATAGCAAGAACAAGCGATATATATATATATATAGCAAGTTAGAGAAAGAGAGTAAGAGTAAAGCTTGGAAGTTGCGCCAAAGTTTCAACTGGACCTAACTTCTGGCCAGCATCGTTGGTGGAGGCAACGGTGTACTTTTAGAGGGGATGGTATATAGGAGGAGGAGGAGTATGAGAATCGACTTCCTTTACATTTAGTGTATATACCTATACTTATACGCATGTGGTAGGAGCTAACGCAAACGCAAGAAATTCCCAGAGTGAGAGAGAGAGAGGATCGTAAGTAACGTAAACGTACGAGTGAAAAAAAGAAGGAATCTGCAGTAGGTATACAGTAAGAACGAGAGAGGGAAGGGTAAGGTAGGCGCCAAGAAAGAGCTGAAAGGAGCCGAGTGGAAGGCCGATAATCGGGGTGGCGTCCAGTGTACGAGAAAATAGGAGGATGAGAAAGAGGAGGAGGAAAAAAAAGGATGAAAAGAATCGAGGAAAGGGATGGGTATATATAGAGGGATAAAAAGAACGAAAGTATATAGAAAAAAGAAAACAATCAATTTCGCGCGCGAACCGCTCTTTCTCTATACTGATATTATATCCTTAAAACTACAGGCCAAGGTTCTCTTTCTTTCTCTCTCTCTTTTTTTTTTCTTTAAAAAAGAAAAAAAGAACTTACAAGAGAGCTTGTGCTTACACGCGTTGCTGGGTGTGTATATAAATATATAGGTACGTATATTGTAGGTATACGCACGTGGAGAAAGAAATAAAGAGCTTGGTAGTCTTGTGTGATGTGTGTGTGTGTGTGTGTGTGTGTGTGTGTGTGTGTGTGTGTGTGTGTGTGTGTGAGTGTGTGTGTATACTGTGTGTTGTGGAAAGAGGTATATGAGAGTGGGGGAAAGGTATAAGCAACGATAAAAGCGAGCGCTGCACAGCGGGTATAAAACCTGCAGGACGACATCCTCGCTTATGGTCACCGGCTGTTTTGTGTGTATATATATATATAGAGATGCGTGTGTGCGCGTATAGAAAGGTAAAAGTTTTAAGAAAAAAGAGGAGGATGGAATGAGAGGGATGCTGAAGGAAAAGAACGTGTGGGAGGAAGAGAGGAGGATGAGAAAATAAAAAAAAATAAATAAAAAAGTAAATGGCTAGCTGTACCGCGACTGACCGATACCAGAAAGGTATATAGACAAGTTGTTTAAAGGTATATTACCTATATGGTATATTGGTAATAAGAAAATGTATATACATATGGTAAAGCTTGATATTTGGGACATTCTATATATGGTGATATATAGATAGAGATGAATGATTAGACTTTTTTCTTTTTTTTAAGGTTTTACGATTTTGCTTATACTTATCGCCTTTTCTCTGACAAGTGTGCGTAAAGTTGAGAATTTAAGTAGCACGCGTATAGAGCTTGTACATTTATATTGGCATATAAACTATGTAAACATCAATATCAGGAAATAATAATTTAAAAAAAAAAGAAGAAAAAAAAAATATTTAACAACTCTAACGGGATTATATACGATCTATCGTCTATATATACCTATAAGTTAAAGTAGCATTTTAGTAGTAATAGGAAAAGAAAACACAAGCACAGAGCAAAAAAAAAAGTCTGATCGATTAATGGTTTTAACGAAAAAAAATAAAGAATTACTCTGTTTGCTAAAGATCGGAAGCAGTAGGTATAGTAGCAGACAGACAGACTGAGAGAGAAAAATAGAGAATCAAGTGGTCGGAGAATGATCATTGAGTTAATAAAGCTTCAAGGATTCGACATTTGTCGAACGAAAGGGAGAAGGAAGGGGGAGGTACATATAGGGGGAAAACCGCACTTAAGTAAAGAAGAGAGGATGATGGGATGATGTGGGAGGAAAGACACACTTCAAACTAAATACACACACACACACACACACACACACACACACATACAATGAGCGTATCGAACATGGAATTCTCCACATTACCACACAAAAGCTCAACAACGAAAGTAGAGCTTTTATGTATATGTATCTATGTATATATTCTATATACACTTAGTAGTAGCTACAGCATCAAAAAGAGAGAAAACGTCAGGACAAGCTAATGGCACACGTTGGGTGCCTGAAAAAAAAAAAATTATAAATATAAGTATATACTGAAGAAATATCGAGCAGAATATAAGAGGGCGTGGGCCGAGAAAGAGAGAAGCAAAAAGAGGAACCAGACATACACACACACACACACACATACGAATAAACTGATCGATGGGGTTGGGAGGGAAAGGAGGAAACGAAGAAAGAGGAGGGACGGGTTTACGAAGAAGGAGAAGGACGAGTAGAGTAGAGTATAGAGTAGAGAGAGGCTCCCCGAAGAAGGAGAAGAAGAAGAAGAAGAAGGAATAGGAGAAGAGGTTGGTTAAACTACCAGCCGTCGCCACCGTCAGTACCTATATATATGCTACTATATACCAAGACAATCTTTACGTCGACAAGACGCACACATATTACATATACATCCATATGGATATGTCATTATACGTTTGTGTTTACGCATACCTATACAGTTCTGTGTGCGTATGTGTGTGTGCGCGTGCTTGTGTGTGTTTGTGTGTGTGTGTGTGTTGGTTGGAATATGTAAGCTTTCGTATATATATACAACCCAAGAAAATTGTAAGAAGAGACACACACGTATATTTCCGCCACTATGATGCTGTACGTATACACTTATTCAGGTATGAGAGAAAGACACATCTCTCTCTCTCTCTCTCTCTCTCTCTCTAGAGAAGGAAAATGGAAGGACGCGCGCAGGAAGGAGTGTTACCGGAGAGTCGCGTTATATATACCTGCCTTATATAGCAGCCGCACCGGCATTGATTACCTTCTATCTACCTGTATAGTATATATATCTACGCGGTGTTCCGCGCTTTGATCGTTTAGTGTCTCTAGAATATTAGCCTTTGAAAGGATGCGGATATAATAATCGTATATGATGTTGAAATACATAGATATATATATATATATATATATATATATTTTTTTTTTCTTATTTTGATAGCGATGATATGCGATGTTAGCTTGATTATATATATATTTTTTTATCTATCTCGTACATGTCTGTATGTATGAAAGCGACAAAGGGTAGAGTAAAAGAATTAGTTTGATGGATATAATATATAAGTCGCAAAAAGCTTTAGTGCCGGTTCGCGACTATTACGGTGTAGGTATATATATACGTTGGATTATATACTGCCAAGCCTATATAAACGAGGTAGGAAAAATAAAGAAAGAAAGAAGAGAGAGAAAGAAAGAAAACGATAAATCGTTGGAGACAGGAAAAAACTTTTAGCTGCGTGGCGCTTAAATGGTAAAAAAGTAAAAAATAAAAAAGAAAAAAACGTATGCTGCTGTGCTTTTGCTGTGCTTTATGGAACTTTTAAGAACGACCCGTATATTGTATATTGTTCGTTGGAAGAAGAAGAGAAAGAAGAGAGAGGGAGTATAGGAAGGCTTGATTAAAAAGGTAAAATTTGTCTCGGATAAAACGTGTCTCTCTCGTCTGGGAACGTTTTGTTCGTTTAAAAATGTAGATATGATTTGTATAGTTTATATTTTCTTGGTACAAGCGCAACAAATTCGACGTTTTTGAATTTAAATTTAGTGAATTTATTAACAATTGTGTATATATATGTTTGGTAGATATAGACAAAAGTTTTGTAAGAACAAGCTCTTTTCTCAAGGCCTACGGTAATTAAGGCACAAAATTTATTTGCTATTCATTAAAGAGTAAGACAAAAAACTTGGAAGGAAGGAAAAGGTAAGGTAATAAAGTTAAGAATAGAGTATAATCAGATAATACGAAGACACAGGCAGAAAAATAAATTAACAGACATTTTACTTGCCTTGAGTACCTTATTATAACTCTATATATGTAATATAAGTTGCAACCTTCGTTGAACATAATTCTTGCTTACTCAAGGGGAAAAAAAGACACACAAAAAAAAAAATAAAATTAGAAATTAAAAAAGCGACTGCGCAGTTTTCATAATCATCATAGACAAAATTGTTTTAAAAATTTTATTTTTCTGTTTTTATTTTGTGGTAGGAAAAAGAAGTTGAGCGTGTCGCGCAAACGAGAATTTGAAACTGTTTTCTTAAATTTTTTTATTTAAAACGGAACAATGTGAAAACGAAATTTTTCATTGTGTTTATACGTTTGTGAAATTATGTGTGCTTGTACGAAAGCGACTAAAAAATTGTTCTTTTAAAAATGTTGGAAAAATTTAGGACACATTTATGTTTATAAAAAAAAAAGTTTACCTTTGTGGTGCAAATAAACATTTCTGCTTTAACAAACAAATGAAAATTAATCTACTTAAAAATGTCTTTATGCCCTAAAAATCCTAGTTTTTTCTAAAAAAAAATATCTTTTTAAATATTCCACATCTCATCTAATTAAAAATAAAAAAGAAAAAAAAAAGATTAATTACCTACAAATTCGAGAAAATCAATTTTACCTTTCAAAGAAATAATCAGCATCAAATAAAAAAGAAAAACACACAAAGCCAAAGCAACGATCGCGTCAAAGTTCCAATTTGTCCACTGGTATATAGTCACACACATGCAGTTCTCTTTATTCTTCACCTCGAGGTGCAATTTAAATAATGACGCTCGAGAAAAGACATGCACGCCCGCAGTATTCCCATAGCAAAGAAAGATATTACAGAGAAGGAAAACGAGGGTCAAAACCAAGTGACAAAAAAAAAAAAAAAAATTGAGACACACGACGTAGCGATAAGCACCCAGAGAGAGAAATACATATTATGTGTGTTTGTCTGTCGCGAAGCGGCGAGAATTCCAAAGAGAGAGAGAGAGAGCCCAAGAGCTTTTTCTCAGTTGTATATATATTGGGGGCTTTGTGTGTTTGAGAAAATATATGTTTTATTTGGACAAATCCCGAAAATGTTCAACATGACTTCTTATATTTTTATCCAGCGGCGAAAAAATTTTTTTTTTTTTCAAACTCAAGCTTTATAAAGACCGACGAGATAATACTATACCGTTTACCAAACTGACATGATCCTCCTATACAAGCCCACCCGTATAATATACAAATCAAGTATACAATTATAAGCTGCTTATGCTCATTGACGTCAACTAAAATTTTGTCAAAATATTTTTAACACACCACATTAAAAAGTTCATATATTATATAAAACTCTATATTATCACATAATCAGTATACATAAAATAAAAAAAGCAAATCGTATATATTATTATTTCTCAAAACCCAGTCATCGCTTCATACATTATACACACAACTAAAAACTTTCAAAGGTTAACAACCTCAACTTATAAAGCCACAAACGTTTAAAACCTAAAACGTATTATCATTTTTTTTTTTAAGCCTTATACAACAAACAAAACCAAAAAAATACAAACCTCTATTTTAATAACTAGCGCAACTACAATTTTATACCATAAATAGAAAAATAGAAGCAAAAGTAACTATAGTAAGTTACCACCATCACGCAGGTAAAGCAGCTAAAGCTCTTAAAAAAATATGGGGTGGATGAAAATGCCAAAGGCGAATACGAATAATAGTAGTCGAGATAGAGAGAAGTTGAGTATAGAGGGAAAACTCGTCTCTTGATGTATGGTAATAGACGCGTTAAACGTATATATATATCAGACACATACATCACTTGGAAGTGTAAAAGATATATATATATACATAACGAAGATGTGGAGTAAAAGTAAAGAGATAGAGATAGAGAGAGAGAGAGAGAGAGAGAGAGAGAGAGAGTTTCGACAATACGAATTTGTAAGCCTAACTTTTCTCTCGTCACGAGGGATCATAGTTACGTATGGGAAATATGCGAAATAATTCGTGGTATATAACGTTATAGAAAATTGAGGCCACATACATACATACATACATACATATATATGATGCTGAAGCTTTAGGCGTTTGACTATTTTAGTTTTTGGAATATAGATCGTCATAGCGGATTATATATTATTTTGAAATAGCGCTTAATCTCACTTTATTGCTTTTGCTAATACATACATATACACACATCCGGAAGTTTATAAAAACATCGAAATTAACAGAGTCAGTTTATTTTTAAAAACATATACATATAGGATTCGTTTGACTGATGTTCGAAAATGTATGTGTGTGTGTGTACTTTAGATTTTCATGTTATTTAACGGAATTGGAACGCGGGTATATATGTGTTATATAGACTTTAAACTAAGTGATAGTCGAGCTTTTTAATTATTCAATTCCATTAATTCTGATGCGCCTATAGCTACAAATTTAATGTATTATATTAAATGTTAAGTTTATACTCGGATATATATATGCTTTTTCTCTTCTGATGCTGCTGTTTTGCTATAGTATAGAGTGGATCCGAAAAGTTGGTAAAGTTTATTTCTGGAATATATAACAATACTACTGTGTATGTGTAGGTACATGTATATATTCCTGAAACATACAGCAGTTTGAGAGAGAGAAAAAGATATGTCGGGTGTTATATGTGAAATTTGAAGCGTCTAAAAATTTTTTTACTTGACGTTTGATATACGACTACTTACTGACAGTGTACAGTAGGCATGTATATATGTTGTAGCGAAGCAACAGAAAAAAGCTTCTATAATTTTTTCGAACAATTTAGCAAACGATGTTACGAGGCCAAGAAAAGCTTGTAAGAGAATGAGGGAGAGGATATTTTATATTTTATATATGCTTTTAAGGTAGATTGTGAAAAAATATAATGTCAATGTAAAAAATTTAATGTATTAAATTCATATAAAAGTTTTGAAACGAAAATAAAAATTTAATTTGTCTTTTAAACTAATGTTATTTATTAATTCAACTGTAACAAAATAAAGGTAATATAAATCAAATTACAATTTTTATATGTGTTGAAAAAAAAAGAAATATAACCCATGTAAATGAGATTTAACTTGATAAATATATTTTAAGCATATAACAAAAGTAGAACCCGAAAAACTTTTACAAATTGAATAACATATATTTTTACGGATTTGACATCAAAGAAAACTTTAGAATAAATTACGAGACTAGACGTTTTAATATTTGAAGAAGAAGAAGAAAAAAAAAAGAAAAGAAAAGTATTCAACCATATTTACGACTTCATCGAATGCAGCAGCAGCAGCTGGAAGAATCCTAGACTTTGTATGAATATGTAAAGTAACCAAGTCGACCATCATATATATATAGAAGTGAATAAAAGAGGGATTAAGCCACTTATAAAAATGCTTGGATATTATAGTTGGTATATAACCGTATAATATCAAATAATTTATATATATTTTTATTGAAATTGTATTCGATGAACATTTGATTGCAATCAAAGAAAACTAAATAAAATGATAATCTGTGTATGTTTACCTTCGAATTACTATATAAAATATAAGAGCTTTTGCAAATTTTCTCACTCTACGTCACAAAGAAGTTCATAAAATTATATTCTCTAAATTATCATTTCATTTTATATGTATTTACAGGAAAACATTAAA
Organism: Leptomastidea abnormis; assembly: GCA_030522805.1. Lineage (NCBI taxonomy): Eukaryota > Metazoa > Arthropoda > Insecta > Hymenoptera > Encyrtidae > Leptomastidea > Leptomastidea abnormis. Next base: position 46,242 of record JAPYZE010000180.1, on the reverse strand, counting down.
TCTACCTTTGACTCTAATTTAAAAATAAAAAAGTATAAAAAAAAAATGAAATTCTAAAGATACTAGATAAATCATATCGGTAGTTCAATATTAATATTAGTTTTGACAATTATTAAAATCGTCGAGCATTCACTAAGAAAGCAATAAAACGCGCAGTGAAGAGAGTTGAGGTCCCAGTTTTGCCAGAGAAATTTTCAAGAGAAGAGTAAAAGACATGCCCCCGTCATTTATTCAGCCTTTAAAACTCGCTTCTCTTTCTCTTTCTCTCTCTTAAAAGCGTCTGAAGTTTTAGCTAATAAATCGTCGCTCACCTCCTACCTACCTATACCTACCTACCTACACCCCTTTTTTCTACCTATATACATACTATATACACAGAATCTCCAAGAAAAGGTATTCACGCACGAATGAACGAAAATTCCAGAGTTCGCGAAACCTCTTCTCAATTCAGCAAGACTCGATTTCCAGGTAAAAAAAAAAAGAAAAAAAAATCAATTTTCGCGAATAAATTCATATACATTAAAAATAAAAAAATATAAAATTGATATAATAATCAAAATCAAGTATCAATGACATCAAATTTAATTATAAACTTGTACAATTTGCTAATTCGTAGAAACTAAACTCAATATAATCATACATATAGAATAATTATAATCAGAGCACTCCATTAGCCATATACAACACATGCTAAGAAGATCTCTCGATCTCTCATCAATTTCACATTAAGGTAGAAGGACCGGAAACACGGCCTCATCAGAGCAGAGACACTCTCCACACCTTAGTATATAATACACGTTGCATCGTCTTAGTCGTCGTATATATGTGTTATTCACATTACTCTCGCATACATGCACATACACATACACACGACCGGCTTATTGATTTACAGCTCGGAAGTCGTGTTGTTTCCTTTTCCCTTACATTCGCTCTCGTATATGTATGTACATGTACATATACACGAGAGAAACTCAGCAGCCTAGCTTTGCACTGGTTTTAAATTTTTCTTTTTTTTTTTTTTAACTCGCGAATCGCCGACCGGAATATATATCTGACGCGAGCTTCGCAGATTCATCCCAATACGCGTTATATGTAGGTACGCACTGGGCATTTCGAATGTATAGATGCCTTGTTGTTTATTGAACCCCTACCCTCTTCTTTCTCTCTGCTGTATGTAGGTACGGATGTTTTACCATCCCCCGAGGCTATACCAGGTTGGTTGTTTGTTCGTACACATACGATGGTGAGAGAGAGAGAGAAAGGTGAAAAAAAAAGGGCGAAAGTGTATTATATACGATAAAAATTGTATCGCGCATATATGTAACGTTATGGCGAGGGAGGAAAAGAGAAAGAGAGAAAAAAAGGTAACGGTGAATATATATATTGCAATTTTCACGAATCATGTCCTGGCTTATCGATCTCGTTTCTCCTGCTACCTCTTTTTTTCTCTCTTTCTCTTTCTCTCCCGGCTGTGCTTTACGATGCAACGAAAGAAAAGTCCTCTAGCGTAATTGCTTTTCGATTGAATTTCCATTTCGCGTGATAAAATAAATATCTGGAAAATGTGTTATTTTTCTTCTTTTTTTTTTTGGTTTTTTTTTCTTCTTTTTGCTTTGCTTTTTTTATTTAGAATGAAAATTTTGCAATTGCGTTAGCTAAACTTTGAAATAATATAAAAGTTTTATTATTTTGATTGAAATTTGAAAGTAATAAATAAAAAAAAATGTATAACTGATTTTTAGTTTATTTGAAATGAAAGATTTTTATTTCATCAGGTGAAATTAATAATTTAAGCGGATGAACAACTATTTAAAAAAAAAAGAAGAATTTTTATCATTTAATCAAAGAAGAATTAAAATAATCAAATAAGATTAAAGCTAGCGCCAAAGAAAAAAGAAAAGAATATCAGATGAGATCGTTGAAAAAAAAAAATTTATTTTTCGAGAGCAGACGGTAAAGGAATATGTTAAAAAATAAAAAAAAAAAAAGAACTTTTGGGCCAAACTCTTTAAAGATTCTCTAGCAGATGTGCTGAATAAATAATTCTCAAACCGTATATACGTATATGTGGAAGACAGAGGGAAGTCTGGTAAAATGTTTCAGGTAAAAGAAAAAAAAAAGGGTAGTAAAGTGAAATTCCTTCCGGAGATTTCTTGAAATCATTTTTCAAAGAAAAAAAAAATAATCAAAAATAAAAATGTATGATATTTCATTTTGACGGTCGTGTACTATTGCGATATTCATATATGCCCATCATCATAATTTAATATAGATAAGCAGGTGGTAATCTCTTAGCTCACTTTATTCTCGCACGATACATCAATAATTTTTACTCTACAAGTTATACCTCTATCATCAACTTTATCCCGTCTTTTCTACGTAAATATACACAAAATAACAACAAAAAAGAGCTTCAAAATACCAATTATCAATCTATACTAATTGATCTTTGTAACCATTAAAAAATCTTTCACAAAACAACAACTAAATCAAAACCACCTTATTTCCACAACAACGTGGCGCATCCTTGCACAGAAAAAAGAAATCGGAGCACCAAGCGCAGAAGTCATAAATAAAAAAAAACTACCCCATAAATACACAATTAAAGACACTCACCAGTAGCCACAGCAAAGAATACAGTCATCCAGACGGTAATAATCCATAAAGAGGAGCCAAAACGGCTCCGAGGACTACGCCTCATGTTGAGCATATAAGTAGCTGGACACGAAGACGAAGACGACGACGACGACGGTGAAGAAGAAGAAGACTCTTTCCTATATGCACACACACAGAAACACACTTGTCGTCCGGAGCCAAACAAGATGCTGGATGTACACACAATATAAAGCTGAGTTCTTGAGAGGTATTTCGGAGAGAAGATCAAAAGATCAAAGTAAGCAATATCTTCTCTTCTTCTTTTTCTTCCTCCTTTAAATCCAGCTCTCACTACTCAGGCATAACACAGTCCCGGCCAGCTGGATCTTCTCTCAGTCGAGTTTCCATCTCAGCGATTGCCATCCTCACATAAATATTTATACACTTACATCCCCCAGTTAAATATATTAATATACAGAGATATATATACACAAAATAATATATAATATCGAAGAACACACGCGCCCACACTGTGTATTACACTCTCTATATATCTCACAGCGGCACTTCCTTGTCCTTAACCTCTACACGCCTGGCGGCTGCAGAGAAAGAGAGCAAAATTCTCTCTCTTTCTTTCTCTTATACTCTCGCGCGCCACCACTATACACACTATACTATACCACCTTCACCTCCTCTCTCTTCTCTCGTCCTTTCTCTCCTTTGCACACACGCTACTGCTGCTGATGTGTATCCTTATATACTCCCACACAAACAACTTCTGTGTTGCTTATATACCTTAAGCGTAACAACACAACTGCTCCTGTTTATTTAGAGCCCAACAAACAGGACTAGAGTTGGAGTAGCAGCCAGGGTTAAACCTAGCAGCAACACACATGGCCCGGTGTATCAAGCCATAATCAGGCTGCTGTTTACACCATCCAATAAGTCGTAGGAATAATAACTTATTGACTTGAGACTGATGATGATGATGATGCTGCGCCGCCCGGAGTTGCTGCTGCTGCTGTTGCTGCATCAGCAGCACCGAGGACGCGACTGGCATGTGCGCTCTGGCGGCGCATAAGCCGCTCTCTTATAAATATTATATTTATGGTGTATCCAATTTTCTTTTATTTTTAAGAAAAAAAGATGAATATTGCTGGTGGATTTATAAATATTTTAAGATCTGAAGAGGATATTACCGGAATATATATCCAAAGAGACACACGCACAACACACTATAATACACACGCGGTCCAGCACACACACTCTTTTTTCCACACACCAAATCTTCAGCTTCCGTGAACGATTTATGGCAGCTGTTATTACATCAGGATTAAGGATAATCCTGTATGTTGATCTACAACCTTATAAAGGTGAAAGATATACACAAACGCGTGAGATTGTAATAAACTGTCACATCGAACAGTTTAAATACTTAATTTTAAATCAACGATCGACGACGACGACGACGACAACGAGGCCGACGACGCGCACGCACTGACTGCTGCTGCTCCGTTTTGCTCTCTCTCACTCGCGCGCAGTCAGAGAGCGGCGGTGGTGGCGGTCCCCAGAGCGGAGCCACCGCCGGTATTTTCTATCTTTCTTCCACTTCTCTCAGCATGGTGCGCGCGCGCGAGAGAGATAAAGAGAGATAGAACGAGAAAGAGAGAGAGAGAGAGCGGGAAAAGTTGTCTTTTCTCTCTATCCCCCTTACTTGTCTGTGTGTAACACAACGTTTTCTCTCGCTCTATCTCATATGCTGATGGATCCCTCTGTGTGGTATCTTTGTCACTCTCTTTTACGCGGATACCAAGTGATATACCAAAGCGGCGGGATATCTATCTCGCTCTTCACCCTGGGAGAGTCAGCTAAAAAGAGATAGTTGCCGTCGTGCTCCACCACCACCAACACACTGCCACACCGCCAGCCAGAGCCAGCCCGCCCGCCACCGCGTTTATTCGGAGTATTGACCGGCTCTCTTCTTGCTTTGCCTTGCCTGCTACGCTGCTGCTATACACAGTTCTCTCTTCCACGAGTCGAGAGACATATACACCAGCACCAGCTATATATACTGTAGGTACAACTATATACATGCATAGGTACGTTGTGTACGAGAGTCTCGGAGTCGGAGTCGGAGCTCGGAGCAGCAGAGACACACGACGTGTGCATCCCGATATATGTATATAGGTATATGCTAGCTGCTGCTGCCTGATGCTACTGTGCCGCATCTTCTTCTTCTTCTTCTTCTTCTTCTTCTCTTTCTCTCTTACTTTCTATATCTAGGTATACCTTTACCTCTTTCTTTTTCTTCTTCTACTTCTTCTCTACTTCATCCTTCTTCCGTATTCTTATATACATATAGCTGTACTGTACCAAGAAGAAAATACGTTGCTCCGAAAAAGGCTGTGATTTTGGGTAGCTTCGATTTTTACAGATATATCCTATTACGGAAAACAAAATCGTATACGTAGAGTATGTACAGTTCGATATTCGCACCTTTTTTTTTTTTTATTTTTTTGTTTTTGTTTGTTCAAAGAGGTGACGCGAATCGATCGGTTGAGAATTTAAATTGGCTATGGAATTCCGTATGAGCTTTTTTTTTTTGCAGCTATATATACTCGTACTTTGTATTCGATATACGCCTGCATATCTCCGTATATACAGGTGATGGTATCAGAAGTGGCATGTGTGTATTTCGAGTATCGTCCGTTTAAACGTACGTTTGCGTGTAATTCGAGTATTTGCGTTGAAGAGGGTAAATGGTAAAAAAAATTGATGATGCTTTTACCAACTATCAGTTATATGGGGAAATAGTTTGAAATGAGCTTGCAAGTTAATCGAATGTTCTTAGTCTGTATGATACATAATATGGAGAATTTTATATAAAAATAAAAAAAATAGAAAGCTATTAAAAAATAATAAAAAGAACTGTTGCATACAGTAAAAAAATGTTGATTGAGAATATAAGGGTAAAATAAGAGTTGCGAGACGGTTTTAATTAGAAAAAAGCGCTTCGTTGCGCACATACGTGTGTCAATTTTGTCGTTTATTCGTTATACCCAAACGTAAAAGCTTGATTCTGGGTATGAGGCTAGAAAGGTAGACTTGCTATAGTAGGTTTTGGTCTGAGAAGTATGTACGTGAAAAATTCAGTCAGTATATATATGAACGAATGACTGACGCGTTTTCCGGAAATAATGAGCTCTCGTTTCGTGTGTATATACATATATACATATGTGTGAGCTTGCAACGATTTGAGCTTTTCGAATGTGTACGTATATAACACGTGCGTTACTTTCGCACGCAAACTTTGATTGTAGATACTTGTGGATTTATAAGAGCTTGAATATAATATGGTTGTCGAATTTTTTTGAAATAAAATACATCGTTATCACTATTTTTGAAAAATTTTCTTTTTATTTCTTCTTCAATATATTGATTATTGTAATTTGGTTTCAGTGAACTTTTTTAAGAAAGCACATAACGATTTTTAACATCTTGCTGTTGTTCTTATTAATTAAATTTGTTTTAAAAATTTAAATGCAAATCGATAAAATTCAAGCATCCAAATAAACTATCTCTCGATTCTTTTCCTAACATTTTAAAAAGCTACAAAACTTCTTCATCTTCTCATTACATTTGACATTCATTGCTCATAAAGCTTGCAATAAAAAAAAAAAAACTAATCTTCCATCACATATAGATTTTTTCACTGCCTTCAAATCCTTTCCCATCACTTCTCTCTCTATCTCTTTCTCTCTTTTCCAACGACTTTGTGCAATTCCCTTTTTTCGCTTTCACATGGCAGCAGTAGCAGCAGCAGCAGCAGCATTTCTCACTACACCACAGTATAGAAAATCCAGCCGCCAATCCCAACTGCTGTCGGGGAATGCAAAATACGTACGGACAGTCATGGAAAACTTGGAACGATTGTTGGACGTAAGCTTCCAAGTGAGTTGTGTGTGTATGTGTATGTATGTGTCTGTGTCTGCGTTGTCCTGCTGTTGCTATTTGAAAATCTAAATCTCTCACTTTGTGACGTATAGGGTAAATCGTATAAATATAGGTATATATAAATGTTATATTAGTTTATGTGGATTTGAATAGTTGTCATTTGATTTGATAATAATTTAAATTTTATTTTATATAAAAGCTTTAAAAAAAGTTCTTATTTTAAAGCTCGCTATTATCGATTTTTCGGTGTGTTAGGTAGGTATTATTAGCCAATCGTTAAAGTCGTTATATACTTATATCTTCGATTATTTCATTAACCATGTCTATAATAGCGGAAATAAAAGTAGGTCAAAAACTATATATACAAATATCCTTATAGCACAGTTCCATTCCACATGGCAGGCAGATTATTATAAATCTCCCTTGAAAATTTTTTTCCAGTCTAACTCCCACAAAAATACACACATATCATTTACATGACTCGCTCTTTCGCTTCCCTCGCGTACATATACATATATATACCACCATCACAAACCAAAAACCATCGCATTTCATGAAAATAAAAAAAGCTTCTCGGCTTATCGTTTATACATACAAACCACGTACATACAACGAAAAAAAAGTAAAAGAATAAATTTTTTTTTCTTCATGTAGATATATACCAACATCCGTACAAATATATATTTTTATATTATACATAACAAAAAAAAAGGAAAAAAAGGAAAAACAGTACACAACACAGAATCTCTCGACACAATGTCAACGTTCGCTATCTGTCTACATATCCAGCAAAGATTTATTACCTCCCAACACATACATACATATATACATATTACACACCTATATGCTCATAACTTTGTAATTTAATTACGCCTCGCGAGTAGGTATATATAGCTGTTGCTTTTAGCTGCTGCTGCTGTTGGTTGTCACGCGCAAGCTTTTCCTCGTTACACACACCGTAATATATACCGAATAGTAACTGCAGCCCAGAGCCAGTCATATTTTTTTCACACCCGTCCACCAGTAGCTTATACACCTTTATAGGTACACACACACACACACACACACACACACACACACACACACACACACACACACACACACAAACAAAAACAAAACAGCTTAATTAACTGAAAACACATCGTCAATCTCATCATCCAACCCCCTACCCCTACCCCTTCATCCGTTACCTTATCCCAAAGAGCTTCAACGACTCTTTTCCTTCTCCTCCTCCTCCTTCTACTCCTTCAAAGCACGTATTCCGATAGACATTTAAACTCGGTACGAGTGGTTTTGGGAAGGTATACCTATATACCTACATCAGTTCCAAATTAAAGATCTTATCATTATATAGCAAAGGTAACTTTCGCGATTCCGCGCTCGCGCCATAAACTAGCTCAATCTCTTTCTCTCTTTCATGTACACATACCTACACACGAAACCATGCAAAATGATTGCTGCAAATCTCCTTATTCCCGCAAGCTTGTTTGCTTCTCTTTCTCTCTTTCTCTTTCCTTTTACCAAAGCCACACCCGAATCATTAATCAACTTATATTTTTTAACTAACAGTTTGAAAACACTACGTGTATATTCATTTCGCTTTGCAAAGTGGCATTTTAAAAGGACAACTCTCGTGTCGTATATATATATATACATCTCTTTCTATGTACCTAGATATAAGGAAACTCTCTTATCCAAATTTCACACACTATCACTATTATACAGCTATAGATATATAGGTATTAACAGCTTTTTGGGTTCTCTCCCCCCCTTCCTCTACTCACCACCTTACGTTTGTCGTCGTCGCCGTCCTCGTCCTTCGCTATATAGTTACCCGAGAGAGCTACCTATATATACATACAGGTACCTATAAACGAGAGAAGCCGAAACTGCCGGGCGTAGCCAAAACCCTTCTCCTTATCCCTTTTCCCTTCTTCCTTTCCACCTTTACACGTTTAGTTTCTTACGTATACACCAAAAGAGTAGGTACCTATATAGTATAGGTACATAGGTATACTTACACAAGCACCTGCGGACACCATCACCACCGCGCCCCTTTTTCTTTTCTTATCAACTATTATACCTATTCTACACTCACACATTCGACTTTACTCTCTACCTTATTCTTTTGGGCTTCTTATATATAGGTATATAGGTATATATCTACCGCATTCACCCCTCCGTTCTTTTCAAGTATACCTACCATAGACGTAAAACGATTCCCATAAAGCCTTTTCTTTTCACTCGACGTGTTTCACAAGGAGTGTACGAATTTCGATAGTAATACGTATATGTATATAAAAGAAGAAAACGAGTGTTATACGCATATCAATCGATCGATAATATTTATCGAGATTAAGCAATAAATGTCAAGTACATAAACACACACACACATATTTTTGTATGTAGGTGTTTATAGTAACGTTAAATAGTTTTTGTATATTTATATAAATAAGCTATCTCGAATAACCGTATATCAAGGTATTTTGATATAATGCTATCTATAAAAAACGCCCAGACTGAGATTAAAACTGTATGACTCTTTTTTCTTCTTAACACTTCTCATCGTTTTTTAGCTACATGCTTATATTGGTATATACTTATATGCCTGGGAAAATTAAAGATTAATATAAGAGCATATTGTATAAGAAAAGTGAGAGTAAGAGGGAGAGAGCTGATATTGCAAAGATGCTGAGCTCGCTATACCTGATATATATTATTATCTCGACACTACTTATCTTGAATTCTCGGAAGCTTCAACTTCCTACTACGATATTATAATATACCTATAGGAATTACACATACCTTAAGCTAATTCAAGTGTATAGATTTCGTAAAAAAAAAAAAGAAAAAATAAACTTGGACCCTTGCCTCCTGATGATAAAAAATTAAAAAATTTAAAAAGCTTTGACCTGTAGGTATATCTGTGTGTATATATCTATCTTGTATATACAAGGAGACAAACGCTACTGCTCTGAAGTAAAGTCGGTTCTGGCACGAAGAGTAAAACTGCTGCGGGACATTCAGTTTGCTCGAGACTGCTCTTCTTTTTTTACCTTTATATACCACCCATTCTGCTCTAGCGAAAACTTTAGATTTACGCTTGATGCACTCGATGGAGGAGAAGCTTGACCAACCCTTTATTTTCAATGCGTTCAAAAGACGATGTCTTTTTATTTTCAAACTCTACCGCTCTGCATTTTTTTTCTTCTGTTTTTGCTTGTATACTTTTATGTTATAATTTGACTATTCATGTATAGAAATAATACTGTATATAACTCACTAATTTACTTATGCTGTTGCTTATAAAGTTATATTATTTAAGCTTTCAGTTTTTTTCTACTTTTTAAATTTGCAATTGAATAGAAGTTTATTATAAGTTTGTAGAAAATCTTGTACCTATTTAACAGCAAAATTAAATCTCATTTGTAAAGAAAGCTGCGATGATGCACAATCGTGTATTTCAAAATTTCTTTATTAAAACTTGCAAGTCGAGCTTGCAAAAATTAACGAACCTATATTTTTCACATATTCAGCAAAAACAAGATAACTCGTCATTTCCAATAATTGCAAGCTCAATCGTAAAAAAAAAACAACAAAAGGAAAAAAAAAGAAGAAAAAGAAAAGCTTTCCGCATTCAAGCACGAGAAAGCTCATCGAACCAATCGCAAAACCGAAAGCTCCCAGACTTATAGATACACACACATATAATACGCATGATGCGTTTATTTCCGGCCGATGCTCATCCGTATTCGGAAATCTAATTAACGACGGCTAGCCGACCTACCTACCCTCTAAAGAAATAGCCAGTCGTGGCTGGCCAATTAGCAAACGACTAGTAGCTTTCCAGTATACGTACGTGAACGTATGTACGTTATTTGCAAAACGAGCCGTTCTTCCGGGCAAATCTCTCTCCCTCCTCTTCCTTCTTCTTCTTCCCTTTCCCAAACGATGACGCAGACGCACCTTTTGCTGCTGTATAGGTATATACGCAATACACGCAGGTATATTGGAACGAAGGGGGATATAACGATATATTATGTGTGTGTATGTGTGTGTGCTTGAAGTTTCGCACCGCTGGGAATGTTATATAGATGTGTATTATAGAGTGAGAATCTCCAAGGGATGTAAACGCGCGAGCTTGCGCTAGAATGGGGAGCTTGCAGGAATTATGGATTCGTGCGCGACCCGTAGAACTTTGATAATTGGTTGAGGATATATGTATATATTCGTATACTATATTATACTATATGATGGCTTTCTATATAACTATATGTGTTGTGTAACTTTGGAGATATATCGTTAAGCTTTTCTTAAGTTTTTTTTTTATTTAATGTTTTGGTTGGATTAATTGATTTATTAAATTATCTTTTTTTTTTTAAAGTATGTTTCACGATATAAAGTAAAGAGAAGATGTTGATGAAACAAAAAAAAAATTATGTTACTGCTGTTTAGAATATAAAAATGTATATGCTTGCGGAGAAAAAGAGAGAGTGGTATAGCATAAGTAAGGTAATCTAGACTGTATACAACAATAAATTTCAAGGTAAGATTAAATTTTTAAGTATACAACCGACACACCGACTCGCTCGCAGACCACATATTATACAAAATGCGGTGCGGCGTAAACAACTTGTTTTTTTTTTTCTTAACTTGCGTTGAATTATTAAAAGCTCACCCTAGTGTACGAGAAAAATCAAAATGCAAAATTTACAATATATAGGATATAATCCACGTGTGGTGAGAAAGAGAGTTATTGTAATACAATCTAAAACACCTTTACTGAAAATAATAATCATAAAATAAAAAAAAAGTCTTCTCTTTTTTTTTCTACACATAAAGATAACAAACGCATAATAGAACATACATTAAAAAACACCTATAGATATCTTGTCGTGAAAACTTGATTATTACGCAAGATGAGGAAAATTTGTAACCACACGAAAATCGAGTCTGCAACCAAAGCTCTATATAACAACACGTAGAGAGAGAGAGAGAGAGAGAGAGAGAGAGAGAGAGAGAGAGAGAGAAACAGAACAGTAAGTATTCCATATAGCGAATCTCTCAAATTACAAAGTCGTTCTCCTCGTAATAAAGAAAAGCGCAATCGACACGAAATGCAAATTGCACGCAAGAGTAAAATATATATAACACCTTTATAGGTTTATATATATACAGAGGAAAATCAAGATTGAAATACGCAAGTTATATAGACACGTATACGTTTATATAGTACGTGAGAGTTGATGGTTATAGAGAGAAAATAGATAGAGAGAGAGAGAGAGTATGGGGTAGTTTTATAGGTGGGACTAGATATATATATGCGAATACATGACGGAAATTTACAATTACTCAATTCTCCTTTACTACGTTCCTTCGTCGTTGATGATGATGGAAAATATTTTGTGTCTGGCTAATTTGACTCTCTCCTCTCCTCTCTATAACTCTATCTTTCTATTCGGACAGTTTGAATCAAAACCGGTGAATATTGCCAGGCAATTGGAGGGAGACTAACTGCATCTGTTGTTGTTGTTGTATGTACGTGTGTTTTCATTGGCATGAAGATTAACTGCTGTTTCGTTTCTATATACCTATCAGAGAGAGAGAGAGAGGGTGGAGATCGTTAAAACTATGGATTGTTTTTATTTTCCTTTTTTTAATTACTGATTGAAAGCTTTTTTCTTTTTCTGCTGTCACTTGACATATGCAAAGCACGTTGTATATTATTCTTCTTTGCAACTGAAAAATAATAAATCAGAATAAATTTACTGCGATATCGAGATAATAATACAGAGTTTAATAAAAGCTGTATTTCATTTTTCATTAATTAAAAGAAGAGCTTTACAAGAATAAAGCTCTTCTCGTTAGATTTTATAATCATCCAATAACTATTATTTTTTTGAAAGTCTAATAAACAAGATTATAAAAATCAAAAGATTCATAACATACCATCTCGATGAATAATTTTTTTTTCATAACCACTCCTCCGCATACCAGAGTTGATCCTTTTCCCCAGGGTGTTTTGACGTATTTTATTGAAGAAAATAGGACTCTTCGAGTTATGCGTCGATAAAGCTTTCAACGCTTCTGTTTATTCAAAACCTGACTCTAAATTTCCTAGATAATATAATAATAAGTTTTTGTCAATGGTTAACATTTAGGGAAAAATAAAAGACCAGAATAAAATTAAAAAGAATTATTTTTTTTTATTTATTAATGATTTCATCTTACATTTTATAGTGCTAATGAATAAAATCAAATGTAATATAAAATAGACATTTCATTAGTTTACGTCACCATTGATTTCTAAGAACCTTAATACATAATTGATCTCGCATGGATATAATCTTGTAAACTTTTCTAAATTCTTTCGAAGTAAGTGAGCTTTCATAAGTTTTTGATTTGATACTGGTATATTAGGAAAGGCTCTAGAGCTAACCAATATGCTAATTGTTCTCATGCTAAAACAAAAATGATGACAATCTATACGTTTGGATTCATCTCCAAATATTGCACGAAGTTGATTTATACGATAATCATTATCTGTAGAAAAATGTATGATATACTGCCACTGTTTGTAATGACTGCTCTTTTCTCGTAATTCATAATCATCAGCATCTGTATATTTTATGCGCATTTGAGCATAATAGAATTCCTCATTATATTCACAGCTTAATTTTTTTTGTGCAATGGACACCCGTGAATGAATTAGTACTACTGTTTCATATGGCAATATATTATTCTTCAATTGTTCCTAAACAAATAAATAGTAAAATGCCAAAAAGTTTTATACATACTTTAAATCAATCAATTTAATTTGCTTTTTTACAAATAAAAATAAGACAAAAATTATAAATCACTTAACTTACTAATTTATTTTGAAGTTCTTCATTTGCTTTCAACCACTTTTTTCTTTCTTTTTTTAACTTTTTTTTAAAATGATCCATTGTTTTAATTGATTGGCAAATGTGGTAATAAAGTGTTACTTACAAATACGTTATAGGTTAAAATGTAAAACAATGACCGTAGGAAGCAAAGCAGTTTAACTATATAAGTATTTGAGAAACTCTTACAGCTTTATTTTTTTAAGAAGATTAAAGGACATTACGTAGGGTTATTGCTTTTTCTTCTTATTCAATACGAATATTTGCGATTAGGAAAATGTGCTCATTGTGAGTTTGTGAGACAGTCTCTCTACAGGTATGGGCGTAGTATACCCTAGTACCCTAAACCTAGACCCTAGTACCTAAATAATCGTCGATCAGCGCTATGAGCGGCGTTATAAAGAAGTTACATACAACATTTAAATGATTCAAATGCCAGGCCGGAGTTTTCACTTTCACAGACACGGATCAAACTGTAGTAGTTCCGGGAGAATTGGATCTGCAGTTGTTCAAAGTATAATGATTTATTTACTCTTTGGTATTCCATAGGAGTAGAATTCCTGATTGCTTGTCAGTTTTTGACGCTGAATGTTTTGGTATACTCATGGCTATACAAAGGATTGTTTCGCTAAACATCTCTGAATCTGTCATTTTTATAGACTCATTGAGCATATTGTTAATAACAAATAAACTAAAACACAAGCAGCCGAAAACGTTCCTAGCATTCAAACTGAAAAAAAATCAAAGAGAAATCAAAATAAATTTACTGCGATATCGAGATAATAACACAGAGTTTAATGAAAGCTAAATTAAAAATAATTTTTCATTAATTAAAAGAACTTTACGAAAATAAAGCTCTTCTCGATAGATTTTATAGTCATTATATAATTATAATTTTTTTAAAGTTTAATAAACAAGATCATAAAAATCAAAAGATTCATGACATACCATCTTGATGAATAATTTTTTTTGTAACCACTCCTTCGCATACTAGAGTTGATCCTTTTCCCCAGGGTGCTTTGACGTATTTTATTGAAGAAAATAGGACTCTTCGAGTTATGCGTCGATAAAGCTTTCAACGCTTCTGTTTTTTTCTCCCTACTACCACTACCAATCTCGTTATGGAAAAAACTTGCCTGATGTTGTGGAGAATAATACATTTCGAAGAGCCATCGTGGTAAGATTGATTTTCTTTGGTATTAGTAGAAAGGAAAGGGAGAGCTTGATGTTTAAGAGTAAATTCGTTAGAAGATTAGTACGATTAATGATCAGTACTAATTCGAAAATTTATAAGATATGATTATCTAATATTCTTTTTTTTGATAATAATTATTGTTTATAATTATTATTTATTTAAAATAAAATTTAAGTTTACCAAAAATAAATCAAGTATCATACCAATAAATAACTAGTAACTCATAAATTTGTAGAAAATAAAATCTTTATTCCTCAAAAATATGAAAGGCATTTCAGAAAGAAGACATCTCATGTTGCACTTGCGCATTTATGATTATATCTGCTTGCAGACGCAAACCGACGTATATTAAGGTTGAACGAGGATCGAACTATAGAAGGGTGTCTGCTTGCTATACAGATTATCCAAACCAATGATTACCCATGCATTCCCGAGTCCAAGCAGCTTGGCATACCCAACACCATTGGAAGCCGCATCCAGCACGTGTACAGATCATGTGCATACAGCCACCTACGGATGAAGAGACGAACGTATTAATAGAACTTCATACGTCTCACTGAGCCCTTTCAAAGGGTCGTTGACGCAACCAAGCAAAGATGCTTTTCCGTTTTACGGATGGTTGAATTGATTTTCGTTCACGCGATTACCTTGAAGGTTTGGGGGGAGAGAAAGGAGTTAGGATGCTTAAGCTTAATGAATTTTTTTTTTTTTTTTTAAGGGTCGTAAAACTGAAGAGGGAAGGTTTTAATATATAATCAGGGATAAGAAAGACTTGCAATGGCATTTACTAGTTAGGTGATTTACGTACCATCTCTTTCTGTTGGAGTTCGGCACTTTGGGCATGGCTTTGTGGATACTTTTATTGTTTTTTTACTGGCTTCATCCCATTTGGCCTGGAAAAAAAGTTAATTTCGTAAAAATAAATTGTTAATCAATATCCATATATAAACTAAAATACTATACTAACATCATTTGCTTTTAAGGGATCCACCACATAACTGCCGCAATTAGGATTTGAACCAGAAGGTGTGGGCTGATTGTCGCAATCTCCAAGGTGAAAGCCCTGCAAACATCTTCTACAAAAGACGTACTAAAACAAGCATAAACAAAATTAATATAAAATTTAAAAAAATACTATCAGTTATTAAAATTTTCAAATAAATTTTAAAAAAATAATAACACTTACTCCACAGCCACCTATACACTGAATTTTACGACATTCCTCTTCGGTTACTCCGTTTTCTATAGTGGGTGGAATAATTCCCATACCACAATCTGGTTGAGGGCACAGTAATCCTCCAGCTTTTAGTACATATTCTTCCGTTCCAAAACGTTGATAACGCTCGTACTAAAAATAACAATTTTATTTTAAAAACATTATACTGAAGATAGCAATTTCATTTTAATAAAAAAATACGAAACCTGTACTGCAGTTAAAAGACGGAAATGATGAATTTCACGTATGTAAGAATTTTCACAACTTGTTGGACACGACAGTGTATAATATCCAGTTTCTTCATCGAAAACGAATTGACGCTCTTGAAGGCGAACGGTACAATAATTACAAAAACAGTCTAGGCACGCGACATGTCCAGCTTCGCATGGAAAAACTAGAACTGTGTCCCTAAGATAAAAGAAAAAACATTAAAAATTATACAATGATTAATAATTACAAAGCTTATTTAAAAAACAGAGTTTAAAATTACATATATTACTTTTTTTTCATAATTATTATCGATAAATTGCCAATCTTGATTAATAATTTTTTATCTACTGGAATTTTTAATTAAAAAGAATATTTTAATAAAAATTTGTATTTTTAATCTGATAACTTAACTCTTATCTTATTAAAAACTATAATAAAATTAATGTCTCAATTCATATTTTTAAAAAGAAAAATCAATTTATCTCAATTAAAGAAAAATTAAAATCTATATACCTAATATCTGTACAAGCTAAACAAGGAATTTTAGCAAGGTTAGGCTTTATCAAATAAAGCGGTACAGCTTCATCTTTTTCTCCTAAACTAGTATGATTTGCACATTTGAAAAAAAACTGTGCATAGTGAATTTGTGACTCTGTGTCTCCATCCAAAATATCTGGCGTTGAACAATACTGATTTTCACAGTTTACAGTTATTCTCTTTGGTAACAATACATCAGGCCAAGATTGAGGATCTCTATCAACAGTTACAGCTCCACTTCCACAATCAGCACATCGAACTCTCAATTTACCTGCTTGTACTGACTTACAAGGCAATGAACAATAGACATAAAAATGAGCTTTTTTGCCTGGCGCTGCCTCCTGTTCTATCATTTTTAATGATTTTTATTTTGTTAATACAAAAATTGAAACAATTAAAGATTTAAATTGTAGTTACCGCTTTAGGCACTTCTTGTTTTGATTCATCAAGCGATAAATCTGAAAGTGTTTCATTCATAGGCTTGCTACCAGAACTTTCATCTAGATCAGACTCAGAAATAGATTCCCTAATCATTTGACTGGAAATGTTATTTTTGTCCAACCTCCTGGGAGTGCGAACAGCATGCAAAATACTTTGCTGACCCAAGTCACATTCCTAAAAATACCAAACTTAGCTTACCACCTATATTGTTTGCTACAGAAAGAAAAAAAATAAATAAAACCTCAATAACAAACCGCGATTGTGATGGAATTGTGCAGTTCCTTTCCAGCGAAAATGATTTTTATGTCGTCTGGCGAGATGCCCATTTTCGTCGCAACAATTTCTTTCACATTTCGAATTTCCCATTTTGGATCCAAATCTACTGCTATAGTTTTGCCTGTATTAGTTTTTACGTAAATACTTAGCGCGTTCGAAATTTTCTTCTTGCCAAACCATACCAATTGGAACATTCTTAGAAATACATTTTTAAAAAAGTTGAAGATAAAGCTCATACCTAACCTCGAGCTTTCCGAAATTACGCGGATCAGATATGGGCACTACTGTCAGTATAGTGCCATACTGCCATGCAGTTAGCCGCTGTCGAGAGCACTGGTCCACACTGTCCACAGTCCACAGTTTTATTTATAAGGAAAACAGAAGGAATACGTTCTTGTGCAAACACAAAATCTGTTTGTATACTATAATAGTTTATGATATTTTATTAATTTATTTAATTCTACATTTATTTTTTTACGTGTTTATTGATGTGCTCTTAGTGGAATTAAACGGTAAATTGACAACATTTTTTTATTTTTTTCGTAATCTTGCCTGTCATGGCTTTTACTATTGCTTGACGCATCAGTAATTGATACCCTTTATTTATGTTTTGGTTTTGAGAATAAGATTAGAACCTCGTATTTTGCATTAAGAGTATTTAATATTTGCTTGCCAATTAGCTTTGTTTTTTAAATCTGGTATGCAACTAGCAAAGAAATTGAATTAAGTATGTTTTTCTTTTCTTAGGTACAGCAAATTTAGAAGAAATACTAAAAATGAGTCAAGATTTAAGAAATCAATACAATTTCTTAAAGGGTGAACTAGGATTTGCACGTGACTCAAATAATAGGCTTGATTTGGATGTTCAAAGAATTAAAACAGATAATAAAAAACAAAGACAAGAATTGGTAAGATAATTTAAATTTTACTTCAAAAGATATATCATGTATAATATTTACACTCAAAATAAATTAAATTTTCAATTTAAATAATAAAATTATTTTAGGAAAATTTGAAGAAGAAGTGCTCAGAGATCGTCAAGTTTGAAGTAGTCCTTTCATGGTTGCGTTATCTTGAAGAAATTTGTGGTAAAAGTTTTGAATATTGTGAAGATCTTAAAGAATCAGAAGATTTAAAAAATAATCAAAAATGTGCCTTGATCAGCAAGAAAAAATGGTTATATATTTTAAATTCAGGACATCCAGTTTTGAAACCTATTGTTGAAAATCTATGTGATAAACAAAAATTATCAAAACTAGCTGACGACATTGTTAAAATTCTGTCTATCAGTTCTGATTTGCGTGATATATCCACATTTAATGGACTAGATGATGTATCAGCTTATTTTTGCCAACTCTTTGAGAAGAAGGATCTTTCAGATTCAGTGAATTTAATCATGTTAACTAAACAAGAATTGAATCATTTACTTGATTTGAATTTTCAAGATAAATTTATTAAGCAATTCTCGCATAAACTTTTAATGTAAAAAAGTTTAGTGTGCCATTTACAGCACATATACTGTTTATTCTTAGTCTAGCAGATATTACAATCCGATTTCGCGAGTCTATAACTTTTATTTTAATAAGTAGCCAAGGAAGTGAGCAGTCCATGTGATGCCAAATCCATCAGGGTCAACGCCTTCCACAACATCGTTAGGTCGGAGTTACATCAATCATCTTTCGACATTTTTGCATCTATAAAACAGCAAATACGGTGATGCTGCCTCATTTTTTTTAACGTGATAATTCTAGGCTTGGTAAATAAAGAAGCAGTTGGTACCCTCGAGCCAACTATAGCTCGCGAAGCAATCGAGGTAGCGGCAACGATGATGCGCAACTTTCCAAGCGTTTTGCCACTAAAAGATGCAACACGCATTAGCGCCAACTAATTACACTAGATTATGTTGCTCGAGGTCACTTACCATTACAGGTGACCATCTATGTCCTTGAAATAATTCATCGACGACTCAATCTTAACGTAAGCTCGACTTGAAAGCTCTCTGGAACGTACCGAACTTATCCCTGCGTGTACTGCGTGAGGGTAGAATCCCGGCCTAGTAGGCTGTTAAGGATATAAAACAAAGTTTGAATAACAGCTCTGTGAAAGCATTGAAGGATAATCAAGCTTGGCACCTTCTAGGGAATGCATAGCTAATTATGAGATTGCATAACAAACGATGGTATAAGTCAATATGTTAACGTGATCGTTATCAATTAGCAAGAAAAAAAATTATATCAGAGTCTGGCGCTTGCATTATAGCTCAGTGTATACGTACCTCGCGTAATCCTCAGACTCATTATCGCGCTCTTCTACTCCTGGTTGAACTATTCAAGCTTGCCAATCATCAACGGATTTTATAACATCCTGCCAATATTTATTTTTATATAATTTTTTTTTATGATTATTTCTTAAAGTCATATATTACTATTAAATAACCAAAATTGTTTCAAATATTATTATATACAAATATTGTAATTATTTGTAAAAAGATAGTTTTTGTAAAAAAAAAAATTTAATATTGCCCTTTATTATGTAAATATAAAATTTTTTATAAATTTTATGGAAATATAATCTGTTGTTGTTTTTTGTATAAAAGTTTCAAAGTTAGCACGAGAAGCATGCAATCAAAGTCTCGAACTGTTGCGAGATTCGATTACTTTTACTTACGAAAGGGTGAATAAATAAAACTAACCAACTCCTTGAACAAAGTTTTATCTTAGTCTTCAAATAAAAATACAGTTTTGCTTAAATAAATTTAAGTAATGTGTACTTATTACATACGAAAAACGCTGACGCATTTTTATTTATTTATTTTTTCATATTCTGATCGAGAAAGAAATCGATCGGTATAAATTTTTTTAATTCATATTCTTGACAATACAAAAAAGTTATTTTTTTTTTCTTAATCGATTTGATGAATGTATACACATAATAAATACAGAAGAAACGTGACATTTCAATTTTAATGTTTAAGATATAATTGATAATTATTTAACGTTTAGCGCATATCCTAAAAAAGATCCTTATCTAGTGAGAGTCCAGCTAGAAATTGTGTGTGTATTTGTTTGTTTCTGTGAGTTTTACGAAAAATAAGATTACACAGCGCGCTAATCATATTTTATTCTCTTCTGGCATCGTCAACCTGAAGCATAATCCTAGGACGCTGTGAGTCGTCTTGCTGTTTCACATGTCACTGTCAAATCAGTTGTTTAAACTGTTCAAGCTGAAATTTATAATAATTAAAATATTAATTAAAATAAAATAGAAAAAATTCATTGCAAAATGGAATTAGCCGATTTTTTACTACTAACCAGCAAAACCTTGAGGTGGTTGTCCAGGCACGGAAAATTGTGGCCTGAAATTGCTGAAGTTGGCAGGTCCAGCAAATGTGCCCGGTATCTGGCCACTGTTAAAGCCGGCAGGGAATTGTTGGGCTAACAAAGCTGCTTGGCCAGTTTGGGTATTATTGCTGCCAGGAGCAGTAGCCGCTAGCCGACTGAGAATCGACCTCTCAGACATCTGCAACCTCTGGGCTACTGGTGGTATGCGAGCCAGTGTGGCTGGCAGACGACTTACGTCAGATTTCATGTCCGAAAGCAGTTCCTCCAACTGATTCAGCACCTTTGTGTAAAAATAATAATACATTAATATTTTCCTTTTTTTTTAACAAATTGATCAATTTAAAAATGCTAAAATTAAAAAAAGTTGCTTACCTTATGTAGCACTGCATTGGCAGGCTTGTTACCAGCAAGACTCTCCTTGCTAAGGTGTTGATGGGATTCAGCCAGGCACTCAACTTCAGCAAACCTCGCATTTAGACTCATAGCCGGATGGTTCGGATCCTGAGTAAGATTGAGATATGCCGCACGTCTTAATTGTTCCTCAATAACCAATGCCTGCTCAAGTAACTTGAATCGTCGAGCAAGGAATTTATTCTTGATCTCAAGGAAATTGCCTTTACCCACATCCATTTTAAACGGTTCATTGATTATAGCGAACCTGATGTCATTTTGGATGTCTTGCCATCGGCCGTAGCCATGAGTGACAATACCAGCAAGAAGCCAGTAATCGTGGCGCCTGTGCCAGATTTCATATTCGCGGCCAGGCACTGCAGCTTTTTCTTCATTCAACCAGAGTGTGTGCAACTCAGTAAAGCCACCATCAGCAATGTTGAACATGAATTTACGCTTAGGTTTTGCTTCTTCGGTTTCCTTTGTATCTTTATCCTTAGCATCTTTTTCCTTATTTTCATCCTTTTTCTCAGCAGCTTCCTCTTCATCGTCCTTAAGAATTACAACATCCTCTTCAGTCTCTGGTTTGGGTTTAACTTCCGTATTTTCTGCAGGCTTCTATAAAAAATAGATGTGGTTAATATACGTATCTACCAATAACAATATAAAATAAATTTGTCTTAATTAAATTATACAACTAACCTCTTCCTTAACAGGTTTTTCTTCCTTAATATCGTTCTTCTCGGCATCTTTAACTTCTGATTTCTCAGAAGCATTAGCTTCGGTTTTTTCATTTTCAGCAACAGGCTCTTTTTCTTCTTGTTTAACTTCTTTTTCTTCTTTTTCTTTATTTTCCTCTTCACCCGTCACGGATTTTTCTTCGTCTTTTCCCTCCTCCTTAAATTACAAAGATAAATATTAGAAATTTCTTTATTTATTCCTTGATAAAACAAAAATATAGAATCCAATAATTTAATTTTTCATCTACTAATTGATTTACCTTGGCAGCAGACTCCGATGAATCTTTCTCTTTGCCATCTTCAGCATTTGTTGCATCCTTATCCTTGGGTTCGTCTTTAACAGCCGCAGCTGTTGCTGCTTCGCCGTCCTTAGCTGGTGTAGGTGTAGCAGTTGGACTGGGACTGGGTGCATTTGAGGTCGCAGGAGTTGTAGTGGCACCAGTGCTGCCCGTTGAAGCAGCAACTGCGGCTCCATCAGTGGTTGCAGTTGTAGCTGTCGTTGCTGTTGTTGTTGTTGTTGTGGTTGTTGTATTAGGTGCCGTAGATGCAGCTGTGACGGCAGGACCTTCACCTGGTTTTACGGGCTCCACAGGCTTACGAATCATCTCGGGCATTGAATAATAGCCGTTGATGTGCTCGAACTCTTGTACCTTCTTGCGAATCAACGACATGACACCAATACGTGTAAGTACGTGCTGTCGACTTAGACCCTCACGGGGCACTCCATCGGCGAAAGTCTCCGCATTGTCAGCACCAGGCTCGCACAGATGTCGCATGAACAGTGATACGTATGCCTTGAAATTTTTCTCAGACTTTCCTCGCAGGTCGCGTACGAGCCACTGAGAGTTAAAGGCATCTTGAGGTGGCATGCCATATCGCATAATAGCATTGAGGAAGGCCTTGCGCTGGCGGGCGTTGAAGCCGAGAACTTCGATGTTACCATTAACACGTGCAAGTAGCGGTGGCAGTGGGCGATCTTTTTCATCGCGTCGCTCCAGACGACGACGACTTCGTCGAGATAACAAGTCACCTTCGCCCTTTTCGTCAAAGTCGTCATCTTCTTTGTCATCGTCGCTTGGCGCGCTGAAGTCGCTGTTGTAATCTGACATGTTGTCTTGCCAAGCTTGATCTTCTCGCGTACCTTGGTCGCCTGTTACAACTCCATCGTTGTAATTCACCTGAACAGAAGAAAGAAAATATGTTTAGCTTTCAAGTTATTCGATTTAAAATATTAGTTGACAAATTTTTATTTATTTTTTTTCTTTTCTGTTTTGTGGAGTCAACATGGAAATATAAAATACTATGTTTTAACAATAAAATTGTGTGTTTTTCTCTACTATACTCTAGAAAATTATGGAGATTGGCATTTTAATTAATCAATACGTTTCCGTGACATACCTACACAAAAATAATAAATGAAATTAGTTATATTTACAATTAAAAATGATTTATAAACAAACTGTGCAAACAAAGAATAAATTGCTATAGATTTAGTAGAAAACGTTTTTAAACTAGGTTCAACTTTGATTATTCAATCTTTTAAAAAAAAAATAATAAATAGTAATATTAAAAATTAAATAAGGAAATTGAAATCTACAATAATTTAGTAAATAAAAATAGAAACAATAAAAATAAATAAATAAGTAAGAGAAACATTTTAAACAATGGATAAATTAAAAATATAAAATAGAAGTGGAAATAAATAGAAGGGAAAAGTTTGAATATTATTATTAACTTATAAACCATTAAGTAAGAAAAAGTTGTTGACCATAAAAAAATCGAGCATGCTTACATTAAAAGAATATTATGGATTATTTTTGCAAATATAAGCGTTATTAAGTACAGTACCACAAACTACTCTAGAAGAATAGAAAAGAATAATAATAATAAAATATGCAACGCACATATCTGCTCACCTGCTTCCTGACGCGCTTGCCTTTGCCTAGTGTCCTAGCGATGTCTTCTTGCTGTTGTTCGTAATGATGACGAAGGAGTTTGATCCAGTAGGCTGGATCGGTATTCTCAGCCTCTTGTTTGATAATTTCAGTGTCGGCTTCTTCTTCGGTCTCACCTTCTTTTGTTACGTATGAAGCCACCTTAAACGAGCTCAGGTACTCATTGGCCCAATTTTCTTTCTGCTCGATACCTTCTTTACTACGATCAAGCAGCTCGGCCACAGCTTTGTCGTCATAATGGATGGCCTCGTCTTCTTTACCTTCTTCCTCTTTGAACAACTCTTCAGTACCAAAACGCAAAATATCATCGAGTTCTTGTTTGCTGAAGTTAGCGCCCTTACCGCCCATACCGGGCCGTACCACCAAATGCGTAAGCATCATTTTGCGTTTGGCTACTTGTGTCACTCTCTCCTCTACTGAATTACGCGTGACAAAGCGATAAATCATGACCTTATTGGCTTGACCTATACGATGAGCTCGGCTGAAAGCCTGGATATCGTTGTGCGGATTCCAGTCAGAGTCGTAGATTATCACAGTATCAGCCGTAGCCAAATTAATACCTGTAAATTAAGAATCATGAGTACTTTACAATTCATTTTAATGCATTTAAGTAAAGTTTAAGTTTGTACTTACCTAAACCACCAGCTCTAGTGGAGAGTAGAAAAACGAATTGTGGAGCGCCAGGTGCATTAAATCTATCAATGGCTTCTTGTCTCTGGGTACCTGTGATGTTACCATCAATTCTCTCGTATTTGTAGCCTTCTCCTTCAAGATAATCTTCAAGGAGATCCAACATCTTGGTCATTTGAGAGAAAATGAGTACTCTGTGACCTTCATCGCGTAATTTTTTCAACATTCTGCTCAGCAATACAAGCTTGCCAGCAGCCTTAATAAGAGCCGAGGATTCATAATTGCCATTGGGACCAGTAGGCGCTTCTTGCGATGCAGCCGGGAATAGGTAAGGGTGGTTACAGCATTTCTTCAGGTCCATCATGATGTTAAGTAGCGAGACCTGCTGGCCACCACCTTTCGGGTTCAAAGCTTCGAAATTGCGCGTCAAAATGTACTTATAGTATTTCTTTTGCATAGGCGACAACTCTACTCGAACGATGAACTCGGATTTGCTGGGCATGTTCTATAATGATACAAAATTATATAACCATTATTTATCTTGATTAAATAAATACTATATAAATTATAATAAAAAACTATCATTAAATACGCACCTTCAATACGTCAGCTTTTAAACGCCGCAGCATATGGGGTCCCAGCATTTCATGCAACTTCTTCACCTGATCTTCCTTGGAAATGTCAGCAAACTCATTTTGGAAAGCTGACAAGTCGTTGAACTTGTCGCGACATAAGAAGTTAAGCAAATGGAATAATTCTTCAAGATTATTTTGAAGAGGTGTACCCGTAAGCAGTAGCTTGTAAGCAATGTTATATGAAGCCAAAAGTCTGAAGAACTTTGACTGATTTGATTTAAGTCTATGGGCCTCGTCTACAACGAGCACAGCCCAGTCGATTGAACCCAGACAAGCTGAGTCGATTGAGACCAATTCATAACTTGTTAATAAAACGTTGAATTTTATCGATGACGAGCGAATCTTGGATGCTCGACCACCTCGTACTGCACCTTCTTCAAAGGAAAGTTCGTTCTCGCGAATAACCATACGACTGTCCTTATCACCTGAGAAATAAAAAGTGTAATTAATTTAATATTTGAAAATAAGTTTGTAAAATTTAATTCTCAAATTATTAAAAATAAACTCACCAACATAAGTAACGCAGTAAAAATCAGGTGCCCATGTTTCGAATTCTCTTTCCCAATTGATAATTGTAGAAAGGGGTACTGACACCAAAAACGGACCCTTACAATGGCCCTCTTTGTACAATGAATATAAAAATGTAATGGTCTGAATAGTTTTTCCAAGACCCATCTCGTCGGCAAGAATAGTATCAATGCCCTGACCCCAAGAATACCGCAGCCAGTTCAAACCCTCCAATTGGTACGGGTGGAGCTGCATACCAGTTACGTCCAGGTATTCAGGCTGTCTTTCAAACTTTTTCTTAAGATCGGTTGTGGGCTTTTCGGGTGGCGGTGTGTATCTCCTAGGCGCTCTTTCCTCATCATCGATAAGTTCCTTCGTCTTAGACTTCTTGCCTTTACCTTTTTTGCCCTTCCTCGAGGTTGGTCCGTCTGCGCTATTGGCCGCTCGCAAATCCAGATAATATTCAATGGCCTGCTTGAGGCCTGGAATGTCAGCATTTTCGTCTTCCCAAGTCGATTGGTCGTAGCCAAGTTCTCGCCACTTTACTAAATACAGTGCGCGACCATCACGCTGTAGCCGATGATTGATTACTCGGTGTACGATTAACCATTCAGGCCTTACGCCGTATTTGTAGAAGCGGTCTTCCAGATTATACCGATTACGTTTGGTTGCGTCTTTATTTTGATGATCTTTCATACGTTTGACTCGCGAGTCACCTTCATCCAGTGGCTCTTCGAGCTTGGGCGGCTCGTCCATATCATACTTGCGAGAATAGTTTCTGTACATAAGAGGATGAAAAACATCCAGCTGGAGCTCTGTTACCCAGTCGCACTCCCAATAAGATCTGTCGACCCATTTGACAAAGAATTCCCGGACTCGACGTGGCTTAGCGGCAGCCTTGCTCGTCGACGGCTCGTCAGCTGTCGACTCTACAGTTTTCCAGCGCCAAGTAAGAATCTTGGCCACTTTACCATAGAGCGGTGGACACGAGCAACGCGGGCACCTCCAATCGCCATCCGGAATTTCAGAGAGCGGTGGGTTTAAGCAGTGTATATGGTAGGCGCTTGTACAACTGTCACAACACAGTAGTTCACCGCCATCCTTGCACACTCTACAGAATTCCATATGTTCGTCATCATCCTCTGCTGCACCTATAATTTTTTTATGCCAATTAGTAATTTATTTGCCAATTTAAAAAAAAAATGCAATACTTGTTTGAACAATTTGTACCTTCATTCTCGCAATGTGGACAACTCCATTTGCCTTCTGGTGTTTCTTCCAACTCGGGTTCCAAACACACCAAATGATAAGCTCGAGGACAGGTATCGCACAAAATAATTTCACCACCTTGCTGACACACTTCGCAATAGTCTTGATGATCAGTCTGCAAAGAGTAAAATAAAAAGTAAATCATTTAAAATTCTGTAAAAACTATTACATTCATACAATAACACAAATCAATTCTCACCTCTCCATCTGGAAATTTAGAAGCCGTCTTTGCCTTCTTTTTCTTCTTGGTCTTATTACCGATTTTAGTCTTAGCCTTTCTACGTACAGGTGGTTCAGCAGGAGGTTCAGCACTTGCTTCCTCTGCTTTTGCATTACCATCTGAAGTTGGCACATCCTCAGCATCAGCCAGCATCTGTTCAAATTCCATATCAGAATCCCTATCAGTACCAACCCCACTACCTTCAGCTTCCTCATCAGAGCTTCCACGTTTACGTTTTCCTAATTTAATCTTAAGAGTCGGCACTTTGGACGCCTTCTTGCCCTTCTTAGCCCTAGAGCTACGTGATTTCTTCTTACGATCACTATCATCATCCTCTTCCTCCTCTTCCTCATCCTGTGCAATAGCAGCACCTCTACTGGCTCTTGAACTTCTGGCTTCTTCGTCAACCGATTGATTAGCTGTCTCAACCTCAGGCTGAGTATGTGGATTCATCTCTGAGAAATCTCTCCACTTAGCAGCAACCAACATCATAAGTTTTGACATCGGCACCTTGGGATTTTCTTTAGCAAGCAATGGCCTAACATGCTGCTGAAAGAGCTTGTACGTGGTCAGGTTTTGAAAATCGGCATCCGTGTATTCGATCACAACGTCCGTCAGACCAAATGTACTGCAGACTTCCTCGATTGTTGGCATACCAGTTGCTGGTTCTTGTTGGCCTTGGGTCGTTGGTGCTGGTGTTTGAGCTGCACTTGATGAACCGTGGCCTGATTTACGCGACGATGATTTACGACTCTTACGATTTGTCGCGTAGTCGCTATCCTCACCTGCTAACTCTGTGTTCTCGGCTGTATTGTTGGCAAAATCACTCTCCTGTAAATTATTAGAGATCTTTTTCAAATAGGTATTACTTATCAATAAAATTATTAAAAAAAAAAAAGAAAAATTGTCAAAAAATATATACTTACATCACCCGAGTCGGACTTTTTCTTTTTCTTTTTCTTCTTTCCCTTTTTGTCTTCACTTCGAGCTTTTCGTTTTTTACCCTTCTTCTTCTTCCGCTCCTCGGGCTCATATTCGTCATCTTCCTCCTTCAACAATATTAATTTATTTGGTCAATCGAACGGCTCAATAATTAGCTTTTCATTTTTATAAACATCAATATAATTAGCAGTGCGATTAAAAAATTATAAAACACTCACCGGTCTTTGTGCATCTTCAGCATCTGATGAACCTTCAACCTGTTGTCCAGCATTTGATACTTGATTACCAGTTTCTTCAACTTCGTCCTCCCCTAAAATCAATAAAAAACATAATAATCATTAGTTTATTTTATCAAAATATAATAAAAAAAAAAATTCCGTATAAAAAAAAAAAAAAAGAAAAACATTACTAACACGGAGAACATGCGTATTAGAAAAAATGGAGAGCTTTACAAAGCGTATACGTTAACTCGCGCATAAAAACCAGATCGTAAATCATCATACAGTAATACATATATATCGCGAGCATTGGCAGGAGAGATGAGCGCCATATCGAAGTATACAACCGCCGCCACGAGTACAAAATTTTTCCCCCCCTTGCCCCTCTGCCCCCTCATATCTACTTTACTAATTTGTATGTGGCGCTCGTCAAGTGTATATTATATGCTGGACTTCAGCAGCGTCGAAGTCACTACCCTTCGAGTTCAATTATTCAAAAAGAAGCAAAAGAAAGGCGAAAGGGTAGACTATATATTATAAAAAAAGAAAGACATTCATATATGAAACAACAAAAAAAAAAACAAAAAGAAAATGAAAACAGCTAGATACAGAATAGGAACATAATATAAGGTGGACTATAGTAAGGTGGTATATAGATTGGTGGGTGGTTGTAAAGAAAAGTCTCGAAAAATCAGGCGTTCTCGCGCGTACACATCGTTATACATGTATGTATGTATGTACATCAGTACTATATAGGTATATACATCTCGTGGCAAAGGCCTTATACTCTCGGCAAACAATTTTCCAGCAGCAGCAGCAACCTACCCCTCCGCACCACGCGGCCGCTGAGGGTCGCGCTTACTTGCTCGCTCTCTTTCTCTTTCTTTCAGCCGCACACTCTTCTTTCGGGCTGCTTCTCTCTCTCTCTCTCTCTCTCTCTCTCTCTCTCTAAGCAAATGAGAGAATATCGATCTCCACCCACTGCTTCAACTCCGCTTTTCCTTTCCTCACCCTTCGCGATGAGGACAGAGACAGAAGAAGAAGAAGAAAGAGGAGAAAGAGGAGACTTGACTAAAAAAGAAAGGGAGGAAAATTTTCAACCCCTTAGTACAGCAGCAGTAGAGTAGTTGCAGTGTCGATGAACGACAAAAAGAGAGTGGAAGAGATTTTGATTATGTTGGGTATAAAAGATATGTAACACTATACCGATGACTAAAGAAACATGTAAAGGATGTAAATTACAGGAAGAATATAGAAAAGTCATCGAAATCATTCCCAAGAGAGTGAAACATTATTATTTTTTTGTAAAAGCGCGAACGGAAAGAACGAGAGAGTATATATGAAAGAGAAAAAGGGAAGAGGAGAAAAACCGTTATAATGTATATTACACATCCGCACTCTCTGCGCTCTCCTTCGCTCATCCCGCCCGACCTGACTCTTTCTTCTTTCTCTCTTTTTCTCTCTCTCATACTCTTACTCTATACGCTTCGTCTCGCCTGAAAAGCCGCAGGGAGCAAACCCAGCATTGGTATACTGGTGGTGGATAGCACCCAGCACTCCCAGCAGGAGTATACAGGAGCTCACACACACAAACACTACTGGCACCCATATAATGTATATGTAAGCAGATGAGGCGTCGCCGAAGAGCTGAATATAGTATAGAAGTAGAGAGTACAAGAGAGAAAAAGAGAGGTTGCTATACCTACTGGCTGCTGCCGTAGTTACCTTTGCCATTTCACATTTTCCCGCATTTCGCGCGTCTCTTTCTCTCTTTCTCGCTCTCTTTCGACCTTCTACCGTCTCTATCTTTTTAAAATCCCCTCCTCTTTTTTTCTTCATTTTCGATCTCTTTCACTATACGAGACTTGTGCTTGAGTGCTGTACAACCGCTACTATCCGCGAACTTGTATACCGCGAAATGAGTGTATTACATATTATACTCTCACTATTGCTGATGTGAAAACTCGTGTATGTTATATTGGTGACCGACGACAAGTCGCGAAATGGATGAATGATATTTAATGATATGAGAGGAGACGAGTAATTTTTTTCTTTTTTTTGGAGAAATTTGGGTTTAGGATTTTCTTGAAAATTAGATGTAGATTGATGGTATACATTTCAGATGAGTACATACATATATAAAAAATTATGATTATATAGGTAGGTACGTGCTTGCTTGCTTGGAAACCTGTGTGACGAGACAGTAAGTATAAAAAAACAGGTTTTTTGAAAATAAAAATGTGAAGTTGTTATAAAATTTTGAGATCGTATCTTTTATTTTCTGGAAAGAAGTTTTTTTTATTGTTTTTAGGAAGATTAAGTATCTACTTCTTCTTTTTTATTGTATGTAGTTGCAAAACGTAAATAATATTTAGCAAAATATGAATTTATTACTGGTAATAATGTTTTATTTGTTTATAAGTGACGATTTTATTGGTTTTGAATCGTGAAAAACGATAAGAGAAATGTACCTATACATGTGTGGGCTTGGTCGTTTTTCTCGTTAAAAAAAAATATATATATGAGATTGCGTTGTAAAAGGAAATTATACATGTGATATATTTCAGAAAACACCTCTACATCTGTATATCGTACGTATGTGCATTAGATATTGATTGATGAATGACTGTACAGGCGTGTAGGTCATTAAATATTTAAAAACGAATTATTTATAATTTTAGGATATTTTATTGACTTTTTTCTTTTTTGTTAAACTAGAAACAAGAATTAATTTTGAAGAAAATGCAGGTTTTCTTCTTTAAATGACAGATTTAATAAATGTCAACAGATTTAGTTTGTCTAAAAATATTTGTCATTTTACGACGATAAATTTCGATATTTCGTCATTAAGTATTATAAAGCATTTTTCTTTTTTAATATTTCACAACCCTGCAAATAAATGGACATAAGTCAAAAAAATGATAAATGTTTACACTGCAAAATTTATTTCGTTAGTTATAATTTGACCTTTTTGAAAATTGTTTATAACTTAATTAAAAATTTTTGGAATTGCATAATAAATTTAATTAATCCAGCGTGTAGATAATACCTAAAAGCTCATTTAATGACAGAGAGGCCAATGACCAAGGCAGAGACTATTTATAAAGCAGCAATATAGAAATTCATTAAGTGCAATGCACGTGAAAATGAACTTAGCTTTTCAGAATATTATAGAAAATGTCATTTTAATATAAATAATTATTCATAATTATTAAAGAAAAAAATTTTTGTGCTCCACTTTAATAACTTTGTTTCGAATAATATCATTATTATTATTGTTATTATTATTATTATGATTACGTAAGCAAAAATATGGTTCCCCCGCGACTAACATTAATAATACATATATGACATATAGCCACACACATACCTATATATTTATATTACACGCATGACGCTATCCTTTATTCTCAGAATAAAATAATATCTCATCAGAATTATATTTGAAATTCCTTTTTTTTTCCCCAACCTTATCAACGCAACTTCAAATTCTCAAAAAATTTATCATATTTAATATACTTCAATTAAAATCATATTATGTCAATATTACACTTCAATTCATTTTTAACAAAAAACCATGTATTGAATTTTTCTTAAATTACCATATAACGTACGAATAAACATTGCTATAACAAAATATGCATCAACCTGTCTCTGCTATCCTTCTACACCATCGTCCAATCAATCTAAAATTCTCATCTATCTTTTATCCGGATTCAATAATCGATAAAACTAATTAAAATAAAAAAAAATGTATATATAAAAAAAAGAGATGGTGAAGGTGTTTACCTGCGCGAAAAGCTATGCGCGCGCTTGTATATACCTATATATACTTTTTTTTTTAATGCAATGTCGCAACTACACTAAGCCGCGTTCCGTATGTGTATATGTGCGTGAAAAATGCGTCAGATTGCGTTCCACGAACATCTCAATTTTTATTTATTTTTTTTTAGATTGCACGTAAATCTAATGTACCTATTGATATACATTTTTTTTTTACTTGATTTATTTATTATTTTTAAAGAATACAAAAAGTAATGAGATTAGTATAGCTGTGAAAAAAAAATTAGCGAAGTCGACGTTATTTACTCCTCAAGCAATTATAAACACTACAAAATGAGCTTTTATAATTTTTAAGTCACGATTCGCAGACACCCAACTCTAAAAGTATAAATAATAATAAGAATAATGACAATAGAGATGATAAGACCAAGCAGACAGCTAATATACTTTAAAAGTCCAAGTCACAGAATAGCAGTAGCATATAGAATTTTGCATTAATTCTTGGGAAATGAAAAATCTAATGTACGTACGTATACCATCACATACAAAACATCAATCTACTCTTCTATTTTAGAAACAAGCTTTTCTCAATTTAAAAAAATAAAAAAGAAAAAAATCAATGGTGCTGTATATTACAAACGAGAAAATAACGAGGAACGTAAGAAGAAGAAGAAGAATAAGACGGTGGTGGTGGGTTCTATCTTATACTCACACGCCAACACAGTATACTTTCAAACCTAATTATAAGGTTCTGAAAAAAAAAAAACATCACGAGAGAGAAGAGAAGAGAAAAAAAAAGTGGTGAGGTGAGATATAGAGGAGAAGAAAAGAAAAAAAAATTAGAGGAATAATGTTAGACATCAATGCTCGATCTTCCTCGTGTGTCTTATATTCCTTTTTTCTTTTATACCAATGTCCAATATATATTTTGAACAACAGAACGTTAAGGACGAAAAGAAAAAGCAAAACATTAGTGTAGTGTATACAAGACAGAAAAAAAATAGATAGAAAGATTGGGTGAGGAGGAAGAGGAGTAGGTGGTAGTCAACAGTGTTGAAAAAAAAGACAAAGTATCAAGAAGGGGGGTCCAAGGGGGGAAGCAATAAAAAAAAGAAGAAAAAATAGAGAGAAACAATATATGCGCGAAATAAAATATTCGTCGTCGCGAAAACTGCATGCACACATACGAACAACAGCAAAATGCATTGCACACGTATGCACAATTAAACATGCTCACACGGTACCTACATACATACATACATACATACATACATATACGATGGAGCAAGCAAGGGGGAAGAGGGGGGAGCGGGGGGGGGGGGGGATATATCGGGACGATCGGCGCGCCGAAAGAGCATAAGGGGGATCTCTCTCTCTTTTTCTCTCTTGGTACATACGAAAGCACAGTATAGTAGTTATATGTTTAAGCAGAGGGGGACGAAGTAACAGGGTGAGGTAAGGGGAAAGAGGGGAGGGGGGGCTTGTAGAACGAAGAGGAAAGACCCCGGAGTTGTTGCGCCAGCGATACTCTGGTGTACCGACGACGTCGACGACGACGAAGCGAAGAGAGGCTTTTCGCGCCGTCCGCACACTTACACGTACGTGTGTTAGTGTGTATACGACCTCCGGGAGGTAGTGTGCTTGTATTCGTGTGAGCTTCCCCCTTCCCCTCCCCCTCGCCGCTGTGCACCCCGCACTTCCACACCACACGCTCCGTCTCTCTCTCTCTTTCGCTCTCTTTCGCTCTCGTCGAGCCGCACGTTGGTAACAACATGTATGTGTGTATGTGTGTGTATATGTGTGTGTGAATGTGTGCGTTTGTGTGTAAAAGAGTGTGGCCGTGTGGCGTTTGTGTGTTGCGGGCGCACGCCTGTGTGTGGCGGCCATTTTCTACGAAAGGGCCCCACTTTTATGCCCGATACAAAACCAAGCTATTATTGCCTTCGTTTTTTTTTGAGATGCCCTTCTATTTCTTTGAATTGCAATATTTCGTATTTCTTTAACCGATATAATATGTTATCCTGGAGAATATGGGTACGATTTGGGCCATATTTGGATACGTAAATATGACTGTGTCCTGCATGTCGGAATTTTTTGTAAGAAACGCAAACGATCAGCTGCAGGTTTTTATATCTATAAATTTGGAGAACATCTCTACTTTTTGAAGCAATGTGAAAGAGCTATTTAATCGAGAGCTGTATACAATCAAACGATGACAACTGCTAAATCGAAGTTTTTGGAGCATCAGCATTGTTTATGTTTGGACTCGTTAAAACTTTTTCTGCTATACTTAATGATTTTGGAGCAGCAGAAAGTTAAAATATATAAATAAAAAGCTCATACTTTGGATTAGGAATATTGTTTTTAAAAGACTTGTCAATCGAAAAGCAATACAAACAGCCGTTCTAAACCGTTTCGTTTTGAAAAGAGCCGCGCATATGTGATGTACGTTATATAGAAAAGCCGGCGTCTTACTACTCTTCATTGATAGACGACAACATCGCGAAGAAGACGTATGTGACAGCGTCAACGACTTCCATACCGAGTATTATTTCGAAGGTCGTATACACAGTATGAAAATCGCGAAAATGACCTGGACTGAATCGAAGCGGTGGAGTGTAAGACAAAGAAAATGAGCCTGCGAAGCACGACACGAGAGAAAGAGAAAGAGAGAGGGAGAGTAAAGAGACAAGTGCCAAGGTGAAGCCAAAGTGGCTCTTGCAGTGAAGAGGGACGGTGAATATATAAAGAAAGAGAGCTTGGTTAACGCGTATAAGCTTAAACGAGACAACGATACCAGGAGAATGCATGTACACATTAAGGGAAAGGAAAGCATTGGAGGGATACTATAGCCGGGCCCGTGCATACACACACACACACTCGAAGAGGCGCAACTAACTGATGGCACCTGGTGCACGGCCTATGCTCTTTAACCCGAAGAGCTAATTTAGCAATAGCGACAGACCGGCTACTCATAAATATTTCTAAGACACGTCTAGTATTATAAGATAGAAAAGATGTAAGGTTAGAAAACGCGCGCGCGGAACTATACAAAACCCCGCGCGCATCATACACGCATATATCTCGGTCGTCGTTGGCGGGTGGCGCTTGGTTGTATATTTTTTGAGGTTAAAAGCCCGCGTCTACGTCTACGAAAAAGCATGCTTAAAGTACTACCGACGTTCTACTATTACACTCCGACTTCTGCTAATTACAGTCAAAGCCGGGTAAAGCTTA
Source organism: Leptomastidea abnormis (assembly GCA_030522805.1). NCBI lineage: Eukaryota > Metazoa > Arthropoda > Insecta > Hymenoptera > Encyrtidae > Leptomastidea > Leptomastidea abnormis. Next base: position 11,067 of record JAPYZE010000180.1, on the reverse strand, counting down.
TGTACGTGCTAATATTAATGAAAGATTGATTAACTTACCCGCGAAGTTTTCGTCGACTTCCTCGTCGGACGCCATTCTCTCGGGGTGGCGTTGTTGTTACTCTTCTATAGCCGTTCGTGCGGCTGTAGCTGTATTACTAACTACGCCACGCTCTCTCTCTCTCTTCTCTCTACACTCACTAACAACCGCCCGGGTGTCCTCTCCCGGCTGGTAAGTATAATGTCTCTCCTCCTCCTCCTCCTCCTCCACCACTCTCTCGTTCTATCTCTGTCTCTCTCTTATTTCAGTCACGGCCGCACACGCGCCCGCGCGCGCACGAGTAAAGTTTTACACTCTGCTGCTGCTGGCCGTGGCTGCAGGTGCTGCCGACGGCGATGACGAACTAATAACAACACCACTCCAGCCGGTAGCAGCTCCAGCTTCGTCCTTGATATGAAGTAATTAGGACTTGTGGGTAGAAGCGGTTGATGCAGCAGCAGCGGTGACGGCGGCATCAACGACACTCTCCCACGTATATAATATTATTTACTCCTCGTAGAAGTCCTCTACGTCGGTGCGCTTGGTTTTTCTCTCTTATTCTTTATACAAAACACACGTCTCTATACACACCACGAGCGCACCGCGCTCTTACACACTGCCGCCGTGCCGCTGCTGCCTCTCTCTGTTCGCTCTCCACACTCTCTCACTTCTGTTTCTATCTCTTTCTCTCTCGCTCGCACACCTTTAATTCGCCCTTCTTCCCCCCTCTCGTCCACAAACACAGTCTCACCGGATGCTCCAACACACACAAACACACAATTACATACACTCAAAAACGCGCCGGTTCGTTTCGTTCTCTCTACACCTCTCTCTTTTCCTCCCGCGCGCGCGCGCACTATACACCGCAGCCGCGGCCACGCCGGGCGGCACGGCGGCAGAACAGAAAATATTCTCTCTCTCTCATTTTCTCTCTTAGTCTTTCTCTCTCTCTTGCTCTCGCTCCTTTCGCTTTTTCCTTGCTTCCCCTTTTCCCCTCGTCTTTTTTCAGCTATCCTTCTCCAACTTTGCTCCGAACTCCGGACTCCGGAGTCCGGACTCTCTTCTCACGCGCTGAGAGAGAAATGAAAGAGACAAAACTTCATATATAATGATATAGCTATAGATATTATAGGGATGCTCGTGTATCGTAGACTTATCCTACGTCTACTTACTCCACTTTTTTTTTTTTTTTATTCGCGTGTACTCGAATGAAAGATAAGGCAAGAGAACGAAATCATTTAAAAAGTAACAAGTATCTACTAAGGTACAACGTGGAATAATATACGTTGGTGGATATAGGAGGAGAGAGAGAGGAAGAGAAGGTGTATCTTATATTTCTCGACGTGCCTTTAAAATCGCCGATGCACTTCACTATATATAGGTGATACTCACTAGAAAAGAAAAAATCTCGGCATTCACGATCCTTGTTACATCTTCCTTTTTCTCCTCCTACTCCTCTCTATCTATCTCTCTCTATTCATTATATCCTTCTCGTCTGACACCAAATGGTCCAGCCAGATCCAGACACCAATCTGCTACGCGGTATAGCACCTTCTTTCTCTTTGTCTTCCCTTTTTTTTACTTTTTACTTTTTCTCTTCTTCGTAAAATATACCTATACACTTCTTTCGCAATCTAGCGCCTTTTTTCTCTTATACTTTTCCAGAATTGCACTTTTCTTTATCTTTCTCTTTTTTAAAAAATTTGTTTCGTCTTTTTCCTGTACAGCATAAAGAAACAAAATTATATTTACGCTATGTCATCTAATTATAAGTATTGTTTTGAATCTTATACCTATTATATACTTCGCGACGTCACATTCACTTGTTCGTACTTCGCTAATATTTTTTTTTAAATAAATTTTTATAATTATCTTTTATAGATATTTTCGTTCCTTATATTCACACTCCCATATTTTCTTTCTCTTCATTAATCGTCATACTTACAATTAGCCTATTTATACGCAATTTACAATTTTATTTAAAAACTTAAAATAAAAAAAAAGAAAAATCAAAGCGCTACCAATAATGTCAATCGGTGACAGGTATAGATCTCCTTTGAATTCTATTGTATAGGTATAGTGTTTTCCCTTTCAAAAAAACGCGATGCACAGCGGAAGTGTATAAGTTAAAATAAGAAAAAGAAAAGAAAAAGAGAAGGTATGGATAGGTGTAGCAAAATGAAGTACAACTTAAGGTACATACACTCTTCGGTGTGTCATAGACGCGAGATAGACTATACGCGTTGATCCTTTCGAAATTTATATTTGCCTGTATATGTATGTGTGTTGTATATGCTGTGTATATATGCTGTATGTAACGTCTCGTTGGGGAATGCGAAGGATACACTATAGAGCTGCGGCCCCGCAACTATATAATGCTTGCGAAATTCACAGCGTTTACCTCGTTGTATATGTATTCTTTTTCTTTTTTTTTTTTTTTTAATTTATGGTATGGGGTACCATAGTTTTATATATCGGTACTGCTTTTTTATTATATGTAACTAAAACGCAGTCTAATTTTTCACCTAAACGTGTAGACGTATGTCTTAGCTTGCAATTCTTTTTTTTTTACGCTTGATTGATATTTGATATAACGGATGCGATGAGAACCGTTTGTAATATTTACCTGCAGATATATAAGAATTAAAAATTACATGGTCTATAACTTCATCTATATATTATACTCCTATTCATTTATTATTACGAACTTCAATCATATATTAGACTACACACTTATATACATTATTCATTTGCGTATATACATATATAATTGATGTTTAATAATAAAAGCTCATCCTATATATAAATTATCATTGTTACCAGACTAATTGCGTTTCGACGAACATGTATAATCACACATATAGCTATATAAAGAGAGAGAGAGAGAGAGAGAGAGAGAGAGAGAGAGAGAGAGAGAGTGAGAGAGAGAGAGACGACATTTTCGACGACGCGAAACGAATAGTCCGTAAGATTAACCGCACACGGATGCGCTTCATTAAAAGATAAAAATACATATAGATAGGTACATGTATGTATGTATGTATGTATGTGCATAGCGAAGTTTGTTGACCCAGGTCGTCGTTCGTCGATCTCTTTGAATTATATACACATACACTTTTTTCATAAAATAAGAATCTTCATTTATTAAATAGGTATTTTTTATTAAGTAAATATTGGTAAACTTTGTTTATAATAATTAAATAAATATGGATAATATATATAGGTATATATAAGTTTGTTTGTAAATTGAAAATTTTGACATTTTTATTTCTCTAAATATTCATCAAGTTTAGAAATTGTTGATAATAACTATTTTACGCAATATTTTAAGGGAAAAAAATAAAAGTTAAATAATTATATAATTTGAGCGTTTAGAACGATCTGCAATGACTATGTGTATGTACACTTTTGAATATATCTATATAACTATAAATTCTAAGCTGTTGTATAGGTAAAGGCCTTGAATTTAAAATGAATTGGAATGCAATTTTTATATAAGCCATATATCGAATGACACTTACATATATATTTCCTAACTAACAAGCATATTACTTAAAACTTAACTATATAATTCTAAAAACTTGCAAATAAATAAACTAGAAATCCTTTTAATTAACAAAAAGCTCCTATTCAAAATACAAAGCCTGTAAAAGCTCAGTCAAATAAAAGTCGCATAGATATCCAGTCGTCGTTTTCGAATGCAAAGTAAAAAGCAAATGTAAATGGAAATCGTTTGCCCGGGCCATACAAAAATATATATATATAACTGCCCAGGCTGTATAGTCGATGAGTTCTCACATGTATGTACACATACATACATACTTACATACATACATACATACATACATACATACAGTCCGCGACAAGAGCCGCGAAAGAGTCCCTCTGTCTCTACGCGAAAATGAAAATCAATACGCATAAAAAGGTTCTCTCTCTCTCTCTCTCTCTCTTTTTCTCATCTGGTCGAAAGACACGGTTGTAAAGTCGTATATGGTGGAAAAGGGAAGAGGTGGGGTTGCAACTTAAAAAAAAAACTCATTTTCCATCCCCCCCTTTTTTTTCCCCTTCGCATATAGGATATATATATATATATATATATATATATATATATATATAATTTTGCTCCGTTATCTCTCTCGCTCTTTTTTTAACTCTCTCCCTCATGCCGATTTTGTCTCACTTTAATGTTAGTCTTTACTCTGCTTCAAGGGATAGTAGTATAGGGTGTAACGAGAGGAAAAGCGCGCAAGTGTGATACACACATACATGAGAAAGAGAGGAAGTATATAGGATATATCGCGAGAAACGAAGCCGGCGAGGAAAGTATGTAAATGTATGTATGTATGTACCAGAAGGGTATAAGGGAGGATTTTCTGTACGTCTGGATGGAGAGAGAAAAACGGAGTATAGAGGGTGTATAATGTATTCCCATACGTATGTGTGTAGGGTCGAAGGAAATTTCGAGAGCTTGGAAAAAATGAAGGAGGGGATGAGAGGGATGCTGGGAGATTGGGATATGCGACTGAGACAATGAGATTTGTACGATAGGAATAGCTTAGAATTTCTGTACTGATGTGACGACGAATCAAGTGGCCATTGGTGGGGCAATCTTGTTTAAAAAAAAACGAGCTTTTGTTGTATAGGGTGTGTTAATGTTCTATAGTCTTTTGATATGCGGTTGGATTTTGAGTAGAGATTGGATAATCAAGTGTTTTGGATTAAAGAAAAATTAATTGGGACTTAAGATTATGGGTTTGTTAAATTAATATTTTTTTTAAAAATAAAGAATTAGGAATTAATTATAATTAGTGAAAGTTAATTAATAATTAGTTAATTAATTAATCAACTAATTAAGTAATTAATTAATTAATTAGGAAAAAGTTTAGCAAGTAAAATTAAGAACGCAAAAATTTTAATTAAATCTATTTTATTGTTCTTCATTAACTTTGTGTGGTAAATAGGACTCATTTCATTTTGTATTTCATTTTGTGACTTTTTTTTCTTAATTTTAAACATTACAATTTTTTTTTTAAGCAATCGTTCAAAAACTTTGTTTTGATTAATAAGATTTTTCATTGTCTTATTAGACAAAAGATTACAGAAAAATCAAGGTTGCTAAATTACAAATATTAATAACGTCGAATTATGGCTAAAACTAACATGAATTTTTTGCTAATTTTTTAAATACAATTTTTACGTAGCAATAATTTCATAATTTATTTGTGATTCATCAAAAGCAGACAAAAATTAATATTATGGAAGAAAAAATGTTACTAAAGGATTGCATGCGAATTTTTGTAAGATTTTGATTACAAACATACTTGCTGTTCGCAAAAAATTTTCAATTTAAAAAAATATTTTATAATTTTTGATGAAACACATTTATTTTCTTTTTGTTTAAAGCATATATAGTTGTATATATTTTATTATGTTATAGTCTCTTTAATATATAAATATTAATATATAATATTATATTGTTTTGACATAAATAAAATTTTTATTTTTTTAAAGCTTATCATTTATTAAATAAATTATTATTTCAATTTCATAGAAAATAAAGTCTATTTCAAAACAATTAATGACTGATTTATACAATCTAAGTGAAAAAAAAAATGAAAATACAATTTTCAAAAATGTATTTTAATACTATATTCTCTAATAGGAATGTTTTTAGCTTATAAATTAAAGCTGTTTATAGAACAAGTTACAGTTAACTAGTTCAAAAACTTATGTCATTAATCATTATTTATTAATAATACTCTTAATTAAACAATGTATATAATTTCTGTTTTTATATCATATATTTGTTTCTCTGTCAATAAATTTTGACTTATTAATTTTTATCTTAATATTTATCTACCACATTATATAATTTACAATTAGGACATCAGTAGGTAAGGGGAGCTTGGAAGCACCTGGCCTTAGACTACAATGCAGTTATATAGTACAGATGAGGTAATAAATCTCATTTGTCATTTTTTATATTTAATTTATGACTATTTTGGAAATGGCTTATAGTATTCTTGCTGCAAATTGCATAAAATTGAAACATTAAATTATATCAAATCTATCTATTGATGTAAATGAAATTGATATTTTTATTAAACATATTTTATTAAATTTAAGAATAAAAATTTTTGTTTAAAATAAATAAATATTTGATCTAAATATAAAGTTATTCATAAGATCATTTTTTGGCATCAGAAAATTTTTAAAAGAATCTGCAACAAGATACTTTTTGCTGCAACATAAAAAATGCAGTCATTTTGTTGTTGATTACAGTTTATGTAAAAAGATGATTCCTCTCAAAATAGAAGATTATTTTGATTATATACTATTCTAAATAAAGATTTTCAACACATTGATTAATATTATATAAAAATGTTAGCATATTAATATACGTGTATAGATATATGTACACGTGATATTGCGCCATGAGTTTCACAAAAGCAGATAAAATACTTTATTATAATTGTGAATGATCAATGTAATATTGCTTTGAAAATCAGCGATAAACGTTTGTTTAAAATTTATTTAAAGTTAAACAAATTGGCGAAGCTACTCAGATCTTTAGAGATTATCGATTTTTTATTGAAGAGCAATAACTTTTTTTGGCTATTTCGGAAAGTGTATTGTCAAAATGATTACTGTCATATCTCAGATTATGAATTCTAAATAATGCATGATAATTATAGCCTTCAAATTTTAGCTACAGAAAATTCATGCCTTAAAATTTAGAATTACATTAAAGAAATGAACACGTTGATAGTTTAATTAAAATTTGACCAGGTCATATCATATTTTGAATTTTTTTTCAAGTGTAATTTGAGGCACGATAGTTATTACATCGTTTAATGAATTTTTTTATAATCAAATATTTATAATAAAATTTTTAAAATATCATCTTCAAGACCATATTTACTTTCATTGAATTCAAGTCAAATAATAAAAGAAATCGAACAGATGTTTCTAACAATCTCAAAATTGATGACGCATCTTTTCGTAAAATTATTTTAATACAATTTTAGAGTTTAAACTGGGCTTAAACTTTAATTTGAGGATTGATGCAATCAGAGATGGCATACCTTAGATATCGATAAATTTTTCCATCTTATAAAATAGAGTTAAAAAAAGGAGTAATGAGATTGTAATTCTTACATTATCGGGTAGTAAATGTTTGTAGCAATGCAATCAACAATTAATTTTTTTCATATTTTTTCAATATAAAATTATTAATTTAAAAAAAATTCAAACTGAAATGGAAGTAATACATGGTAAAAGCAAGCAGTTTTTCGATTCAAACGAAAATGGTATTAATAATATTACTTGTTATGTATATATACACATGTGTATATATTGATATATGTATACATACACACGTGTGTTTATAGACTTGACACTGTTCAACGACAAAAAAATCAACCGTGGGACGGAAATTTTGTGATGTTGTACTCAACCATAATCAACGCTGAGTGTGCTTAATCCCTTCTTTTTAATAGCTTCAGCGACAGCTCGATCTAGGAAATCTTGCTGATGATCACTATCGTAGTTACTATCCAGCAGCCAATTACTTGCTAAAAGTTTTTGTATTATTAATTCGTTATTAAAATATTGGATTAATATAAATAAATATATTACCTTCATCACTAGTACTAGCTACATCTAAATTAGTCAACAATGGAGCTTCTGAGGGCATTGCAGCTTCAGGTGCTTGCGCATCCTGTGAGCTTTCAGGAACATTAGATACTCTTTCATCAATGAAAGAGGGCAGTTGACTTAGGTCCAGTGAACGAACTAAGCCATGGTTACGTATAGCTGCTGAAACAGCTGTATCTTCCATTCTATCACCTCGAAAGAGGCAATACCATGGATCTTGAAAACTAGTCGTAGGAGATCTTGAGTAGTTTTCTAAAACATGATTAATGGTGTTATCCATAAAACTCCTGATCACCTGACATATTTGCCAGCTTCTTAATTTTTCTCTTGCACGCCTATCTTCTTCTTCAACAACAACTTCTTCTGGATTTTCAAAATCCTGTAAAAATTAAATACCAGCATAAAAATATAATCTAGTTATTTAAATTTATAAATCTATTAAAACTTAGCATACTCAAGTGATATTACATTAAATTTTTTAAATAATTGTTTTTTAAATTTTTCTCTCATTCCACTTTTCTTTAAATTTTTTAAACAGCAGACATTTAATAGTATGACATGAAAATATGAGTTTTTAAACAATGTAAACATTACCAGTGTTGATCAGCTGTTGCTCATTTGTTTACATTCTCAGATCAAAATAGGTTAATGTAGGATCACAACAATTAACCTTCCTAATTATTACTCAATTTTAAAATAAATTACCATAAATCACATTTTTTCTATTACACAAGTCTTTAACACATAATTTCATCAATTATCATGAAAAAAACCGATAAAAATTCATTAATTTTCCAATGCATGTTTACAAACAACACTAATTAGCCAATTTTAATTACGTGCTCCGACCCGGTAAAAAACGGAGTCACGCGCTCGTAAAACCATCCACAATCAAATAATTCAACTTATTACAAATCCAACAAATTCCAGCAAAGAATAATAAAGTCTAGGGCGCGTCCGAACAAAGGGAGGTCAACTCCGGAAGGGCAGAGCTCATTTTCTTTTATATGTAGGATGACTTACCGTACGTTGTGGCTGTTCAGGCTCGGCGGAATAAGCCTCGGGTGAACTTGATCCAAGCCGTTGACGTTTTGCAGGTCCTGGCTTCTCGCGTTCCTCGGTATCGGATCTCTCTGTGTCCGTAGCCATGGCCCATTAATTTCAGTCCAAGATATCCGTAGGACGTGCGAGCTTGATGATAGAGGAGAGGCGAGCGAGCGCGTAAGAGACTGTGACTGCTCAAGGTGGGCTGGTGGAAGTAGTCCCAGGCTTGCGGGCCTGAATCGCTTGTCGATTACCCGCGAAGATGATGATTTTCTCGCCGGGGACGGCTGACATCTCCTGATATATTTTACTCTTTCTTTGAGAGTGGTATATAAAGAAGAACGGGGCTTTCAAGATGGCGAGAGCTTCGAGCTATGCGGTTCTGTGTTGCTGCTGATCTGTGGAGCAGCCAGGCCAGGCTCTTTCTCTATACCTATGCGTACAGTGGGCGGTTCTTTCTCTTTCTCGCGGATGCATACGCAAGCGCAGAGTTCATTCGCGACCTCGATTTTACACAGAGCCGGTAGAATTCCATTCTATGTGTATAACTGCAGTTCGGTCTATTAGACGATTTTCCAACAGATTTTCTTGATTAGTTAAATGCTTTGTTGCAATTGTTGATTCAGAATAAGTTGAACTAATGATTTGAATTGAGCGCTGCTGCATATACGAAAAGGCGTTATTTTGAAATCAAAATCGAACGGTAAAAGCGCTCCAAAATTTTTTAACAAGTATTTTTTTAACTTTTTTTTAATTTAAAAATTAAGCGTGTGTTTGACCGTTGTTAAAAAAAAATTACTATTAAATTAAGTATTGTGAAAGTATTTACACCCGTAATTCCAATTAATTTCGTATGAAGTGCGATAAACTATTTTCGTTTTAGACAGTGTGTTTTTCCCCTTTAAAAATTAATTAAGAAATTTATTGGCCAACCGCTAATACAATGATTATTGGTGTAGCCTAATAGCTTACCATTGAATCTTCATAGATTTTTCCTTATTAAAATTCACATTAAATAAAAAGAGAATTCCAAATAAATCTTTTTAAAATTTTTATTGGTATTAAAACATAAGTTGATTGATTGTTTTTCACATAAAAAATATTTAATTGTTTATTAATATTTGCAGATAAAACGGCATGAAATAAATTTCTGAAATTACTTACAGATAAAATAATATTTGCAAATAGGTAAATTCTTATAAAATGTTTTATTAGGCTGTTTTTAAATTCCATAGAAAATTGAATAATTTTATTGGTTCTTACTGTCCTGGTTTCAAATTTTGAAGATATACCATTGGATTTTTCCTGTAACAAAAAAATTACGAACTCTAGATTGTTGTCAATAATTCGAATCGATAAAAAATAAAAAAATTCAACTTACTCAACATGATCAGTAATGGCTCTGTCTATAGAATAAAGAGAAAAACGGCAATTGCCTTTGGCGATTGACTCATCCGCAAGACGAATCCAATCAACCCATAAAATATGCGGCTCTGACTGAAGTTCAGCGTAGGAGATTTTATTCCGTGTACAAAATACATTAAAGTCGTACTTTATTCTAACAAAATATTTTTCGTGAACTTGCAATTCTAAAGTTCCTTTTACTTCTAACTGTTCATCTTCTTTTACCTTAATAACATTAACAATATAATCGGGATTATCGGGAACGTAACACCTACATTTTATTTCTTTGCTTCTACAGGTTGAAGTATCAGAAAACGCTCCCTTAAATAAAATGGTGGCAATATGAGGACGCAGTACTTTATACTTTGGTTTATCACAAAATAATTGGCAACTAATAATTACTGATGCTCTTTGTTTTATTTCTGGATTATCTTCTTTGAAGAACTGTGATTCAAAATATGTAGAGCCGTTGATACTAAAATATAAACGATTTTCTAAACTTTCAGCCATGTTGAGACAGAAATCGTTCAATTATTATATTACAGTTAGTTTTTTTACAACAAAATGAAATAATCAATATAATAACGATGTCGACTGGTGGAGTAGAAATAAAGAACTGATGTTATTCGGTGGTCAAGTTAAAGTAATATAAATATTTAGCGTCCAGCACTCTCAAAAGTGGCGTCTAAGTGCCATGAAATTTAAAATGGGGGGGGGGGGAAGGGGGTTTGTTTAAACAAAAATATTTTTAATTAATTAATTTTACGTATGGATAATTTAAAATAAATGTTTTCGTATGAAGTAGCCGTGAAAAAAATAATTTTTTTAAATTGTTTAAATCAATAAGAATAATTATTATTACCAAAATAAATAAATAAATAAATAAATAAATAAATAAATAAATAAATAAATATGTTTATCCTAAAAAATCAATTCAATTAAAAT